>JBAWJQ010002060.1:0-199620 GCA_037783105.1 Bactrocera zonata | reverse complement strand
AAAATGGTATCGAAAAGTTTGAGGGCCGCTATGTATAATCACGGTATCACCCTTGAAGGGAACTGTATTGAATGGAAAAAACGAATTTGGGCAAAAAAATTTGTTTTATTACGGTAAGCGAGGAACTTTTCAATTGACAAGGCGGCTAAGAAGATGACTCAGAAGAGGTTACTACAAGTTTTTCTGTCCAGAGCTTAAAATAAGACACTTTTCTAATTTTCGTACCTCAAAAATAATTTTCCATCACATTTCCAAATACCTTAGGCAGCCTTTTACTACTAATCCTAGCGTGATATAACTTCAGCTAATAATTATGGTCAAGCTCATGTTGTGACATATTAATGCATTAACGCATAAAATGATGATATATTATTATCGAATGTATTAGCTTAAAAACGAAAGTTTTCTCTTCAGAATAAGCCGCCATTTCCAACTGACACACATGTCCCTTACGACTATGACAACACCCGCCGCATAGGTTTGTAGAGTTATAGCTATGTTATGAAATGCATAAGGGCTCTTTAATTTATTACTTTAATAACCGACCGCGGCGCCGTTACTTAGGCTTCGAAGTGCGCAATTTTGCTTCTGCTTGAAAATAAAAATTAAATTTACTATAATGCACGTACTAATAGTAGGGAGTGTGTGCTTATTTACATATGTACATATATGTATGTATGTATGTGTTTGTACGTGTATGTGTGTTTGGGTGCCACTGCAATTTTAATAGCTGTATTTTAAAGCGGCATAAGTGTAATTATTTCAATTTGCATAAATGCATAAATGCCATTTCAATACACTTTACGATTGCATATCCGCACACAAACATGAACACACACGCACACACGTGCGGAGGCAGTCATACTCCGCTGTATGCAGCGAAGTATGCGCATATTTGGCATGTTGCAACAGCGGAATGGGGTTGCAGGACACTCGTGGGTATTCTTTTTCAAACAAACTATTGTTGTACCTGTGCCTTACATGCAGGTGTGTGTGTGCGCTTATGTTTTATGTATGTTTAAAATGTGTGACTGATATGCAAAAAGAGTTTTTAGTGCATTAAATGTAGCGCTCGCTTTCATATTTATTTATTTCTTCTATTTTTTAACGCTTTTTATTCTATTTTAACGAAAAATGCCACACAGCGTAAAGGCAGAAAGGTGGACAAACAACAATAGCAACAAAAAACACGATAAAAACAGACACTAAACCGGTTATGCCAGCTGGCATAAATATTAAAATACTACAAAGCGGCGGCTATGCAAATGTCAACACACACATGCACATGCATATTTACATGTATCTATGTGTTTAATGTAGTACACAGATATATTTAGCGCATATATATACATATGTGATACATATATGAAAGCAGAAATGTGCGAAAATATATAGTATAAGTATATGTATGTACATACATACATACATATATAGATTTTTATAGTATACTAAGTTTGTAGTGTAAAATTTGCTAGGTCAAAGCATACATTTACATGTGTATATGCATATACGTAAATATATAAATAATATTAGTGTTGTGTATGTATGCAATATGCTGCTTTGGCATACATATAAAGTTGACAACAAGCATGTTAAATATATGTCAAAGCTCGTTGCATGCTTAATGTAGCCATTGATCCACATATCGGCATGCATTCATGTACATACACATACATACATATGTAGATATTTATAGACATATACATATGTATATACATATATTGAGTGCTTGACACTTTTTGTCCACTTTTAAAGCAAAAACAACAAAACACGATAACTTCGATTGCACCGAAGCCATGAGACCCTTCATAAATAAAAATTATTGCCGTATAAGGACTTTGTTTTGGTCGCTCAGTTTTTATGGCAGCTATGTATATGCTATAGTAAACCGATCTTAACAATTTCCATAAAGATTGCACTGCTGCTCTTGGCAACAATCTATACCAACTTTCATGAAGATATCTCGTCAAATGGAATAGTTTTCCATATAACCACTAAATTTTGATAGCTTAGTTTGTATGGCTGCTATATGCTTTAGTTATTCGATCCAAAAAATTTCTTCGTATATTGCAGTATTGCTCTTGAAAACAATTTATGCCAAATTTCATGACGATATCTCTTCAAATGAAAAAGTTTTCCATATAAGCACTTGGTTTTGATCGCTCAGTTTGTATGACAGCTATATGCCATAGTGATCCAATCTGAACAATTTCTATAGAGAGTGCTGCCTTGCCTTTAACAACAGTAAATTTCAAATTTTGTGAATATATCTCACCAAATAAGGAAGTTGTCCATACAACGGCTTGATTTTGATCCCTCAGCTTGTATGACAGCTATATGCTATAATGGATACCAATATCGGCGATTCCAACAAATCTGCAACTTCTTGTGGTGAAAATGACGTGTGTAAAGTTTCAGTTCTTTATCTCAAAAACCGGATAGACAAACAGACTAATAGACATGGCCAAATTGACCCAGTTCACCACACTATTTACGTAAACGTTTTTTGTGTTCCCATTTCCTTCTATGGCTTGCAAACTTCTTGGCAAACTTAATATAAATTGTTCAGGGTATAAATCTACCACA
The DNA here is from genome assembly GCA_037783105.1 of Bactrocera zonata. NCBI lineage: Eukaryota > Metazoa > Arthropoda > Insecta > Diptera > Tephritidae > Bactrocera > Bactrocera zonata. The sequence continues at coordinate 197,034 of JBAWJQ010002060.1, read as the reverse complement.
ACAACCTTAGTAAAGTACATTCATATCTATTGTATGTAAATATGTATGTATGTTAGTGAGCTCACAATATTGATTTTCTATTAGTTTAGCTCACTTTTTATTCATGTGCCATTTCTTTGCGCTTTTTTGCACTTTTTCTTTGTAGAGCTCGCGATTCTTATTTTATTTATTTCAAAGTATCTGTTGCTAAAATGACATGACTGACGACTTGCAAGCATACTTACATACAGATGTACACAATTAAATATGGATGCATATGTAAATGTTTGCATGTATGTATCTAGAGTGCAGCATAATATTTTGTTGTTCTGTCATAAAATATGCAATTTTATCAATTTTCGTTACACTTGCACCCATACAAACCGAAATGTATTTCTATTTTAAGGCCAGTGTGAGTATACACAATCAACGCCGGCAACGAAGATCCATTAAAATGCATTAGAGGCAAGTGTTTATATGCAACTAAGTTCATATAAGTATATAAATATATACATACATATATGTATGTATTTAAGCTGATATATATACACAGATATATATATTATACATACTTAGTTTTATTTATATTTGTGCACATACATACATACATATGTAACTTGCCAGGGTTGTGTGCGGGGTTTGGGACCCGTCACTTAAAGAACACCCCTAATGACAAGATAACAACAGCCTCGGATGAGAGACCCCTCTTTCGAATACGACCACGGTAAGCCCATTAAGGAGTACGATTTAAGGGCATACACCTGGATTGTTAGAGTAAAGGCTGACATCACCGCCGTTCAAGAAGTGCGATGGACTGGACAAAAACTGAGGCAAGTACGTCTTTGTGGTATTTACTACAGTAACCATATGAAGGACCGCAATTTCGGTATAGGATTCGTGGTGGAAGAGAGATTACGTCGCCAAGTACTGTCATTCACCCCGGTGGATGAACGTCTAGCCACAACCCTCATCAAAGCGATGTTTTTTAACATATCTCTGATTTGCCCCTACAACACGATGGAAGAGAAGGACGAAGTGACTAAAGATGTCTTCTATCAACGCTTGAAGCGCACCTATGCGACGTGAAAATCGTGCTTGGCCAGTGTAATCAAAGAAAGTAACTTTGACACAACGGTCGGTATATTCAGCCTCCATGATGAAACATCCCCAAATGGGTTGTGGCTGATCGATTTCGTCGAGGCCCGAAATATGGCTATATGTAGTACTGGATTCCAGCATAGAAAAATTCATCAAGCTACCTGGCTGTCTTCGGATCGAAAAGCTACCAACCAGATCGTTCATGTTGTGTTAGATGGAAGACACGTCTCCAGTGTTTTAGACTTGCGTACGCTCCGAGGTCCTAACATCGACTCGGACCACTATCTTGTGACAGCCAAGATACGTACCCGCCTCTGTGCACAAAAAAACGCACGTCAACAAACCCAAGTAAGGTTCGACGTCGAGAAGATGCGATTACAACAGACACCCTAACGATTTTCCACTCGACTTGCACTCCTGTTCCTGCAAAAGAACGGGTGGTACAATGAGAAGTGTCTTGTCGCAGTAGAGAGAAAACAGATTGCCTACCTCGCAAAGTTACAATCGACAACAACACTTGCGGAATGGGTTAGATACCGAGAGCTGAAGAGGGAAGCGAAACGCACTTGCAGTCAAAAAATAGAAAAGTTGAAATGCGTGAGTACGAAGAGCTTGACAAGCGGGCCGACAGGGGTAGTGCTCGAAAATGCAACGAAAAGCTGTGGCGACTGACAGAAGGTTTCGAGACCAGAGCATACACTTGAAGAACCCCCATGGCTATTAGATGTGTTCAAATTGTTGTGGATCCGCAGCAAATAACTAATGTTATGCTACTCTCATACATACTTATATGGTAAACTAATTTTTTTCTCTTTCTCTTTCGAAATTTTCTCACCTTTCACTTTTACTTTAGTTTCATTAACAACTTGCTGAGAAAATTCAGCAACAGCGCATAGTGATTTCGGGTTACCACCGACTTCACAATCAAAGTTTTACTACTTTTCTACTACCTTTCTACTACTTTTGTACTACCTTTCTATTACCTTTCTAATACTTTTCTACTACCTTTTTACTACTTTTTTGTTTTGTTTTCCAAACAATTCATGCTCATAAAGTCATCCTAATCACCTTGCCACTGAATCACTGCAAATCGGCTTAAGGTCCTCTGGCTTGTGGTTTATTGCCAAATACTTCACGTCATTTCCCACAAATATTTTAATAACATTTTATCATTTATTAATCCTATTTATTTATTATAACAGTTTTTTCTGTGATTTCCGTTGAAAATCAAAATGTTGCAATCTCACAATTTCACACTTCACATGTGCTGAGCGGCGTTTAATATCGGATTTCACCGTAGCAGCGCTGCTCATCACCCTAACTAAGCCAGGCAGTAAAGCACAAAAGTTAACAACAACAACAACAACAACATGTAAAAAAGCGAAATTTGGCAGAAGTTGCGTTAACTATCAAATTTAATAAATATTTTGCGCACATAACTGTTTACATATATAAGTGAATATGTAAGTGTGTGTGTGTGTATTTTGACACGCTAGTGTTTCGAAAAAACAGGAAGCTTGCAAAAATCACAAATATTTATCGATAAACAGTGCAAAAGGCCTGTAAACATAATCCGCCGTTGCAATTGGGATGTTGCACTTGATTAAGCGATAACACACAAACAAAAACCTTGAAACTTTACATGCATGCAAAAAGCAACAACAACGAAAACAGCAAATAAATGGCAATAAATACAAGCGCATATGCGCAGATGAGTCGATAGATAAATAAATAATAATTTCAGCGCAGAAAATCTCTCTTATTTCCCGCCAGCATATGCGGGTCTATATGTGTATGTGTGTGCTAGCAACAGTGTGGGTGCCTGTGTGCGTGTGAACTAAGTGATTTAAATAATAAAATCATATACTCTAAATAAACTGCACTAAACTAAATAAAATAAACAAAATAAACAGTGACGAAAGCAACAACAAGAACTACACGGAATTTGCATGTGCATATGTATGCTTTTGTGCGTATGTGTGTATGTGATTTTACAATAAGTAAGCGTTTTAATTATTTGCATATTCGAGCAGAGTTTTACAATGCATTTTCCATAACTGTAATATTTTTCAAACTGGACTCACACACGCATATGTGTATATATACACATCCACTTACATACACATGCACATATTCAGTTGTAAGCATATTTTACAATGATTTTTTCGGCTATAGAGACATTCAATAGTTTTGTTTTTCATTTTCAACTACATATTTGCATGAAATATGCTTATTCACATATTTATTTGTTATTTGCTTAGTCAACAAGCAGTTTATCTGAAATTTAATTGCATATTTTCATGCATACAACGGGGTTATAAATTTTTGGAAGTTCATTTTTGCTATGGAAAAGCCTGTGGCGGCAGAAGTTAACGGTTTCCTCAGGTAAAATATTAATTTGGGGGAAAACCCAGGCGGAAATTCGCAAACAAATACAAATAAAACATAAATAAATGAGGCTTTGCGGCCATTTTTGGTAATGAAAACTCATACTCTTCATGTGTATGTATGTACATATATGGTTCTCTCTAGCTGATTTTCGAATACTCGATAATTATGCTTTTATTACACAGCCGAGCGGCTATACTGGCTCTAAACTCGCTGATTGTGTGTTTCAAACTAGTGAAGGAGTACATGACCTCATCAGAAAAAGCATCAAGCTTCTTCCATTGTAGACTCGTATGGGCATCCGGTCACAGCGAATTTTTCGAAAACTGCAAGGCCGATGAGCTGGCTAGGGAGTGCTTTTTTAATAGCAGGAGGAAGCATCGAAAGTCGGATCCGCTAAACCTAATCTAACCACAGAACCTCCACATTATGTATTACTTCATGGGAGAGAGAAAGACTTTAAGTTTTTTCTATCATACGGATTGACTGACGCCTGATATACTGTATATTCTTCAGTTTTGTTATAATTAGAGTCGACTCTTCTTTGACAGCTTTCCGTGTACCAGCGACTGACATATGTCTAAATTTTTAACTTTTCCCTCACGACCTTAGCAGCATGATAGCTAAAGCTTCAGCTGGGGAAGCCCATTTTTTCCCAAATGTCATCCGTTTATAGTCGGTTCGGTTTTCCGATGTCTGCTTACCTGGTTCTAGCGTTGGACCCTTTGACCTCTGATGAGCTCAGCTGGCGCTAGTCAACGAATAGAGCTTCTGCGACTGCGAGATTCTCTTGAACCAGAGTAAGCCGTAAGAGATCATCCGAACCACCGACTCTTAGCAATTATCAATCCCTGGTATTCCGACTATGCACTGTCCAATAGGTTGACATGCGATGCGTTTGTCGGTCACTTTTTGCCCAAGCTGCAAATTTGTGGTAAGCTTAAAACGCTTCGACGATATACATATGTATAAGGATTTAATGCTCCACATTTAGAAGCTCTTGGGTAACACGAACCACAAATATCTGTCCAAGTGAAATTCATCTATTTTGTATCAACCCTACGACCTAACCTAATCCCTGTGAAGGGACCTAATCCCTGTGGTCCATACAGTGAAAACAAAAAAAAAAAAAACAAAAAAAAAACAAGGATGACACAGCCCAGTCACCAACAGTGCGGTAAGTACAAGGTATAGGTACCATTGAATGGGCTGTTAACCGACCAAAAACTAAATTCGACCTAATAACAACGATGTAGGACAGATTTATGTAGATACTGCGACTAATTCCTGTTCCCTTTAAGTTGTATATCAACATCTCGTCAATGTATTATTATGTACTTGAAAAGTCCGGAAAGGTTTCAAAGTTCTGTTTTTGATTCTAATATTCTGTACGGCCTCCGGTTTCGATCTAGAAGCAAAATATGCCACCTCGAAAGTTTACTTTGAAAAAAATTTCGTCAGCTTTGGCTCCAAAATACCTAAACTTACGCTTCCAAACTATTTTTCACTACGGCATGTCTCCAAAAATAATTACCGTTGTACCTTACGACGCAGAATCCACACCACCTTACATAAAAAATGGCATCCTACGAGAAAATAAAATTATTGGCATTCCCATAGAGCAGCTCTTAACAATTTCTGGCACTCAAAATTATCCGTATTGATTTCCCGCCAGCAATTAACTTACTTAATGCCACAAGTTTTATATTTACCGTTATATACTTTTACATATAAATATCTGTATATAATCCACATCCGGCAGCAATCATTACATTCATTGGAAATGAATGCATAGGCAACATATGCCACCAGCTTGCATTTTACACTTGCAACATATCAATGTTGCATGCATCAACAACTTGTTGTCTAAACAATCATATTTACAACATTGTTTGTTGGAAATATTTGTGTGAATATGCCCTTAGCTTGCATAAATTTTAAAATTCATAGAATTTACTGCATGTAATATCATCTTTAATGTTCTTGTTGGTTTTTCATTTGTTGCAAAATATTTTGCGTTTTTGTTGCAGCATTCGAAATTCATTATAATAGTTTATTATTATTTACATTTCAAATCATTGGAATGTCACGAACTCGCAGCAGCGAGTGTTCATCTATGCATAGAACACATGAATGAAGAGATTTTTGAATATCTTGTATATATACATATATTATATGTATGTAGATACATACATACATACCAATGACATATACATACATACAGGGTAGGCCATTTAAAGTTGACCCATCTGGCAACGCTGTAACTTTTAACAGCGCTGACAAATCGGCTAATGTCATACCGCGTTAGAAGCGTCATTCGAAGACAATTTATACCATGGAACAGTACACTCCAAAAGAACGCGCTGAAATTGTTCAGCTTTATATTCAAAATAACTTTTCAATTGTGTTAACTCAACGTGCGTTTCGCAAAAAAAATAAAGTGAAAAGTGCTCCAGTTAAGAACACAATTAAGTTTTTATACGCAAAATTTGTGAACACCGGTAATCTCAGTAATGCCAGTCATGCATCCAGACAACGCACAAGACGTTCTGATGAAAATATCGAAGCTGTACGAGCCAGTATTGAGGAGACTCCATCGACATCGAGTTATCGCCGCTCTCAGGAATTAGACATCTCTTGCACCACTCTCCGACGCATAATTCATAAAGATTTGAAGATGTTTCCATATAAAATTCAAATGGCACAAAAACTAAACCCAGCTGATTATCCGCGACGCCTTAATTTTGGCAAATGGGCAAATGGGTCAACTTTAAATGGCCTACCCTGTATATAAAATATGAGAATATATGAAAATTCCAGTTCATAATTTCACTGTCATATTTAATTGAACAAATTATTATTATCTTTATTTATTCAATAATGACCTCATGCTCTATTATTGCTGTAACAAGATTCTATAGGTAATTGACTACGACTGCCTTTGCACTGCTGACTAATCTTAGATTGAGAAATTCTCTTTACAACTTTTCTTGCAACATATTCAAGTCGTAATTTTCATAAATCAACTGAAAATTACTGGTAGATTGAAATCCAATTTTACTTCCTCCAACTATACTATTTTCTTTTTACAGTTGGTAAGAGTCTATTAGATCGTTATCTGCATTAACCTAATGAGAATTGCAGACACAAGTGAAATATGGAGCGCAGATTTAATATTTATTATGGATCGTTTTTAGAACGCACGGTGTGAAACTTGAAAGTGAAAGGCTCAAAACTACAAACGAAAAAATGTGGCTGACCTTATACCATTTATGAGGTTTTCGTGTCCTCATAATAATAGTAGAAGTACTAAGCTAAAACCATCTTATGGGTGATATCATATTTGCGGCATGTAAAACCTGATGGCTAACCTGAAAAGTTCTTATCCTATATCACATCCAGATCGATTATCTATCGTGAAGCATATTTTGTCGTTGTATTCACTAACTGATTTCTCCTTTGTTTATGGTTCATTTTAGGCCTTTATAACAAGTAGGAAATGATCCGACATTATTTGTATAAAAACTTTTGCCTAACAGTGATAATTCTAGAGCGAGATAAGTGTGTGATGTGATATTTTGGGGTCTTCAGTAGTTTTTTGTCCAGCATAAATAATATTCTTATTTTCCGGAAGTGTTAGGTTTTCGTCTTTTAGTCAAAGAAATTGGCGGCTGAAGCACATCGGAAACTCAGAAAAGTGTACGGAGCTGCTGTCCAAAGTGAAACAACGTCTTGTGATTTTTTGCGTCGCCTCAAAGTCGGCGATTTCCATACCAACGACCATCCGCGTGAAAAAATACCAAAAACCTTTAAAGACAGTGAATTGGAGACGTTGTTCATTGAGAAGCTGTGTCAAACGCAAAAAGAGTTTGCTTCAGCATTGGCAGTCAGCTGCCAAGTAATTTCAGAAAAACTACTGGGAAACTGGGAATGATTCAGAAACAAGGAAACTGGTTCTTTTCTTTATGATTTGAAATCAAGCGACGTTGAGCGTTGCTTTTTAACCTGTGAACAATTACTTCTACGGCAAAAAGGAACAAGTTTTCTTCATAGGATCGTAACGGATGATAAAAAGTGGATACTTTAATCGATGCGAATGAGCCCAGCACTGCGCGAAAAGCGGACTCAATACCAGGAGACACATGAAAGAGTGATTATGTTATATTACGACGCTCGGTCTCATGTTGCCAAACCCGTTGAAACCTACTTAGAAACGCTTAAATGGCAGGTCCTACCCCACGTGCCAACATCGAAACATTGCTTGACTCTTGAATAGCATGACGAGATGAAAAGTATTATCGCAATGGTATTCGAGCTTTGTCAGTAAGATGAGAAAAATTTGTGATTATCTCTTTGACATATTGGCCACTACTACATCTCAGATCGAACATTTGGCAACTCTTTTCTGGTAACTGGCGAATGCTACGGGCAATGTTTTGCTCCAAGGCCTGAATTGAAGCGAGATTGTCCGCATAGACTTTAAACTTCACATATCCTCACAGGGATAAGTCTAACAATGTGACATCACACGATCTTGGTGTCCTATCGACAGGGCTAAAATTATTATATTGAAATTATCTGAACTACCGAAGTGTTCTCTTAATAAATCCATTGATTGATGCGATGGGTGGAGAGTTGGCCGTCTTGTTGAAACTAAATGTTGCTGAAATCACGAGCTTCAATTTCAGATATCAAATAGTCCATTATTATGACCGATGGTTCCACCGACGCTCAAACCATACCAAACTGATGTTTTTTCTGAATGAAATGACAGCTTTTGAATCTCTACAGGTTGCTCTTCATTCCAAATACGGCAATTTTGCTAGTTTACATATCCAGTGAGACAGAAATGGACCTCATCGCTCAACAAAATTTGACTCGAAAACACAGAACATTATTGGAACTTTTCCAAAACCTATAGACCGAAGCGATGTTGCATAGGAGGGTCGAGCGGCTTCAGTTCTTGCACAAGCTGTATTTTGAACGCTTTCAATCGATTCTCTATGGTCTTCTTGTACAAAAGTTGAGCGATTTGTGAACGTTATTCAGGCGTAAATCTTTTCATGGTGAAATGTCAAACAATACTGCACAAAAACAGCATGACAGCTTTATGATTCAGACGTGATCTGACAAAAAACGGCACATTCTTTACCTTTAATAATCGATTTTTAAATTATGCTATTTTTTCCTGCTTTCAACATTTTTCTCGCCCGCTTTTAAAGCGCTATCGCGGTTTCTCCTGCAGCTTTACCCACATGTGCCACCTGCTAAGCGCCGCTGCAGGCCCTCCATGTACGCAACGTCGTAATTTCCCAATGGACTTGCGCGATAATGACAATGTCGATGACAAAAGTTGGCCAATAATGCCGGCAATTTAATTGAGACGGAAAAAAGTTAAATTAAAATGCAAATATGACATTTGTAGGGCAAAAAAAAAAATTTAAAAAAGTGCAAAAAAATTAAAAAAGAATGCAAAAAAAAATTGAAAATGATAACGGAAGACACAGCAGGTAAGCGCAAGCAGCGAATAAATGTGTAAAAAAAACGAAAGCGACAAAAAAGGGCGCTAAAGCACATTAAAGCTGCGAGGGTGCATATGGAAACAGCAGTGCGTGTTGCTGTTGTTGTTTTTGGTGAAAAAGTAAGCGTAATGCGTATTAGCTGCTGTGCAGGGTTTTTGCACAGACAATTGTTGTCGCTATTCGACTTTTTTCTGCGCTAAAAAAATAGTTGCTTTGCTATTGTTGTTGTTATTTCCGTCGTCACCACCGTCAGCGCCTCTTTCGCGGCATTTGCAACAGTTGTGCGCGCTATTTAGATTGGTCTTACTTACTTTGCTGCCGGTTGTTGGCATTATTGCCGTTCGTTTCCACTGTTATTTCGCTTGCAAACAATTTTTGTGTGGTTTTGGTTGTTCTTGGCGCGGCGCTTAGTTGCAGTGACCATGTTTGCATATCGACTTTGTCCTCAACGTCGCCACCCATACTTGCAGCACATTGTACATACGCACACATAGAAACGCATTTGTATTTGTTTATTTAGCTCACACACACACACATATATACAAACATGCAGATGGAACCGTGCTGAAATGCGTTTGTGTGTTCGCACTGTCATTCGGCTGGTGTGAATGTGGCATTAGCTTTAGCTGGCTTGCACTATGGCATTTCTAGCGCAACTGCAGCAGCAACAACAACAACAACAAAAATGCAATTGCCACCGTTCTCGTTATGCCGCCCGTTTACTTGTTGCTGCTATTGCCGCCGGTGTGTGGCACCATTGTTGTGTTCTTGTTGCTATTGCTATTGTTGTTGTAGCTGCTGTTGTTGATTTCGCATATGTTGAGCTGAAATGCAAATAAGCTGCCATTTTGCGTAATCGAACCGCCGGCGGTGCCCACAGGCAATACCAGCAACAGCAGCAACAACAATGGTAAATTGCATTGTTTGCATTGTTGTTGTTGATACTTACTTGCCCGGCAATGGGTGTGCAAATGTTTGTGTGCAGTACATACACAGTGGCATGGCTTTTTGTTTCACTCAATTTGTGCTGCTGCTGCTATTGTTGTTGCCGCCGTAAGCAAAGCAAAAGTAATCTAGTTTATTTAATTTGAATATATACTTACAAGTGTGTATAAGCTGACATATCAACAAATATACATATGTACGTGTATGTAATATATGCCTTTGCTGTGTCCAACTGATTTTTGTTACTCACTGTTGTTGTTCTACTTGTCACCGCTACGTATTTATCGCATGCAATTTTCACATTCATTTGTTGGCTAAAAAAAGTCAGGAAAAACACGCAAAATGTTTCTGTACTTGTTTAATACAATTGTGATTACTTTTAATGCACAAATGCTTTTAAGAGCATTAGGGTGTTCCTTTCATAATTAAGGTTTTTTAAGGTAATAAATGTTTTTAATAGTGAAAATAATTTTATTAAACCATTTGTTAAAAACACAATTTTTGTTATAACAATATAACAATTGTTCATGAAAAAAAATTTATGTAAAAGAAATTATAAAATTTTATTAGGGTGGTCCATTTGTGGTAGGAAAAGTGCCATATTTAATTAAAAATTTCTAAGGTAATAAACTATTTCTACAATGTTTACAAACAAACTTTACATTCGAAAAATTACAAAATACTTTAGGGCGGCCCTTTGATAGTGAAAAATAATTTTACTAAACCATTTATTAAGAACTTTTTTTTCTCAACTGTATGTGAAAGAAACTTGCGCAAAAGAAATTATATATGTTCTTTAAGGGTGTCCTTTTGTGGTGTGGTATAATCTGGTAATGAAAAATTTGAAAAGAAATGAAGTTTTTCTAAATCCTATACGAAAAAAAACATTACACCAGAAAAATTACAAAATCCCATTAGGGTGGCCTTTTCAAGAGAATTATATTTCTACTGTTAAACTATATACTAGAATGTTAATTCTTTTCTAAGTTTATATGAAGTAACCTTACGTACAAGGAGTCAAGAAAGCAAATTACGGTGGTCCTTAAGTGGCGAGGATAAATTATTAAAATAAAAAAAAAAATTGTAAAAAAATAATAAAAGTAAAAATAAAAATTTTGTAAAAAAATCAACCAAAAATTTATTAAAACATTTATAATTTTAAATAAATTTATAAATTTAAATTTTAAATAAATTTTTTAATAAATTGTTGGTTGAATATTTGAAATTATAAATTTTTTAATAAATTTTTTGTTGACTTTTTTACAAAATTTTTATTTTTACTTTCTAATAAATTTTTTGTTGATTTTTTCACAAAATTTTTATTTTTACTTTTATTATTTTTTTACCAAAATTTTTTTATTAAAAACTTTAAGAAAAAAATGTCTAACTTTCACTGGAAGTAACCAGAATGTACAAAAAAGTAGAACTTTTATAAGAAACTAAAAGAATCATTTAAAAATTCCACACATTTAAGAACATGCCTAATATTCGAGCCAGCACAGGCTTATGTAGACAATATGTAATTCAATTTTCCGCATATTCTTCCACTTGCCGTCCGCAATAGAGCAATCGCAACTATTTTTATATACCTTTTCCAGTGCGACGACGCATACATGCATACATAACATAATCTCACATATTTTTGTTGCATGCCACACGCATGACATAATATGTCAAAATACGCAACAATATAAAAGCGGCGATAAACGCGTCGGTTATGAAAATGTCAACAACATAAAAATTTAATTCCGGCAGCGGCGCACTTCATTTGAAATTGTTGAAAACAAATTGACATAGTGCCAGCGCCCTAAAGCACACTACAGTTTGATGTGGCTATACAATATTTATACATTTAATACAGTTTTGCGGCTTTCGTATGAAAAATCGACTGATTGAGTGGTATTAGATTGGACAAAACCCAAACAAAATTTTGTACATATTCTGAAGTAAACATTATGTCTAGACATAAACCTCCTAAGTGTAGACGATCATGAAATGCTAAAGGTGTAGTTAAAGATTTTAAGCCCACGAAAGATATTCTAAGATATGATTCTTGACAAAAATTAAAGATACAACAGCACTTCATCTTAGTGATGCCTGAAGCCATATTACATATAAGTTTCAGTATCTGCGATTCATTCCGAAATATGCTTCAGTACTTTGCACACTAGACAATATCGATCTGACTAGGTTTTAGAATAGATTCCTAAGATTATCTCCGATATCCGTTCGTCCAGTAGGGCTTGAATTTCATAAGATCTTGTACTATATTCTTCAAAATTTTCATCAAACTCAACCAGACATTCCCTTGTGTTTTCCCATAGCGGCTCTATGTTCCAGTGAAAGGTAAAGCAAAGATCTTTGCGTCCGTCTCTGAAGTAGGCATAATATTAAATCTTTCCAAGATGTGTCAATGCGTCAACCTTGGTCAATTAATTCACTTTACGCATTTTCTTGTCGCTAGAAACCAATGGCAGGAAAAATATCTATACTAAAGAAAATAATTAACTCCGGTTAAGCTGGCAATGCGATCGAGTAAATGGATCCCACGAGGAAGTAAGCTCATCCTATTCCTTTCCTAGCAGAGAAAATTGAACCAGTGGTTCAGTGATTGCCAGTCCTGGAAGCGAAATCTACATATTCACTGAAGGATCAAAGGGTGATAGAGAAATAGGAGCGGGATTATTCTGTAGTAATCCATAAAACCCTTAGTGGGCTTCTGCTGTAACCAGCAAGTCCATAAACATTCTAGTGGATAGGCAAGCGATTTAAGGCCATGCATAGTGCCAGTACAAAGTCTCATTATGTTAGGTTATGCAAGAAGGCAATCAATAGACTTTTAACATCAATACAGTTAATATTATCTGGGCCTGGTCATAAAGGTCCGCTGGGAGTCAGCTGGAAACATAATTTCCTTAAGCTGCCCCAGGCCATTGAGCACCTTCGTGGGCTGTTTGAAGCGGTGAACCCTAGAGGAACACCTCAGCCCTTGAAACAAAAGCAACACAGGGAATACCACAAAGTTATTTTGAGGCAGTGATAGGTGGTGGACAAACCAAAAACCTCATATTTTTAGGCAAAATTTAGCTTAGTAATATTGTAGAGATCTTCACAGGGAACCTACCGCTGGAACTTTCTTCATGCGTATGATCAGACTTCAATCGGATGAGAAGGAACATATTCCACGACTCTCAATACTCCAACGTAAGAGATATGGGGCTGATGGTGTGGAAAAGATTCAGGTCTTTTACCAAATCTACAGAGTTGCTGGATAACTCTTCAATTGGTTACCTCCCGGAAACACAATGGGCATAACGCTGGTCTAAGTGCGGCTGCTTGCGGTCCGCCGCTTAAGCGCCTCCCTTCTCTACTAGCCAACCAAAAACAATATATAAATCAGCTTTGAGGTGAGGACGCAGCGCTACTGTTTTGAATTTTAAGCTTAACTAATCCCTCCATGTTACCCATTTTCGATCACTCTACAAAATTCTGCATTTATAAAGCTCGTTTTATCTCCATAATCCATATTTGCGACCGTGACCTTTTGACCTCTTCTCGTGAAAATGTAGTCAAATGCACTGCGCTTTTATGAATGCAGCTTTCAGAGGGATCCATGTGTTCTTTATAGCAAAAAAAAAACGGTAAAAATAGAATATCTAGTGCACTTTGGCAGAAACAAGTGAAAGTAGAAGCACTTGAAGATGATTTTATTGTACACAAATGGGATTTTTTATGTGACTAAATGTAGTGCATAAAATTAAGTAAATGCGTCAACGAATTAAGCAGCAAGTCGCGTGGCGTGGCGTGGAAAAGGTAACAAACGTGGCCGAACAAGTGACAGACAAAAGCAGCGAAAACGAATAAAATCAAGTGGAATGCATAAATGCTGCGAGTGCATGCAGGCGGCTATGAATATGCAGGTGAGTGTGGGAGTGCGCGCGCGAGAGCACGGAAAAGTGCGCGCACTTTGGAAATTTACAACATGCAAAAAGGGAACTGACAATGGCGCCTAATCTTCGCATTTCATAATTTTTATGCGGCAGCTGAAAATGGCGGAACACTTGCCGGATGGCAGCGGCTGGCTGTGCAAGCGCGGGCGCGGCGCTTTCGGCAGTGTCGTGTGTACGAGCAGCGCGCATGCAACAAATGAATAGAAAAACATTTGTTGCATGCATAAAAAGTGGCATAGCAATGCAGCAATGCTGAGTGAAAAAATCGCAAGGGAGCTGCAATGTTATTTCGCGAGCTAAGAGCCGCGCTGGGGGCGCAGCGGCAGGGTAGATATACACAGATACTGCGAGTACTTAAAATGTATGGCAGATGAAAAAACGCTGTGTGCTACATAAAAGCATATAAATTTACCTATGTATACCTTTATGCAACAACAGAGAATGCAAGTGTGTGTGTATGCGCGCGCGTATGTGTGAGTGCGAGAGCAATGAAACGAACTGAAATGAAATAAAAAATGCAAAGCAAACGTCATACATATACAACCGCACGCACATATACACAGCAACCTGCCGCAGCACACACCAACGCATTTGCCGCACGCATATTATATGCATATGAACGCGCTGAATTGGTCGCTGTGAATATAAAATGAAATTAAGAAATGCCACTGCCAGCTGAGAGCTGAGCTGAGCCAGCGTTACACTGCGCTGTGTCAAGATGGTGAAGGCGCGCGGGGCAAGTTGCAAGAGGAGACCGTTTGCTTGTGGAAAAGACCATTCCGCGGCGCTTTGTTGCATATAAAGTTGCAACAGTGGCTGTTGAGGGCGGTTGCATCGACGGATATCACTCCATAAGCGAGTTTGTGCAATGCGTTTGTGAGCGCTGTGCCAATGTGTGTATGTGTGTGTGCATGTGTGCGTGCATTTGTTAAGTCACCGCTGCCATTGCAATGTAAATGTTGGAAATAATTTCGCGAAAAAGTTCACAGCACATGCACTCCGCGGCAGCAATTGTAATAATAGCAGCAGCAACAACAATAACATTAACAACAAGAGCAACTAGCGTAGCAAGTACAACAATGGCTGATATTGAAAATGTACGCAACAACAACTACGTAAGCATTTGGCTTGCCAGCGCTGCAACCAAACATTTAAATCCGCGGTCGCAGCGCTAGCGGAGCGTGCGAAATATCTGGCTATGACTGAATTATGATTAAGATACTTCTAGCGCCGACGTTGCAGTTACGTCACACGACGTAATGCCGAGGTACAGTGTGTTTTGCTGGGCTTTATGGTAGTTCTCCAGAAGGTAAACCAGGTTGATGGTTGATTAAATGGCGCTGGTTTCAAGCGGCGCTCACGGTGCGTGTGAGCGAGTAGTGGTCTCATAGCCGATGACGACGAGTTGATGATTCGAAGCAGTATGTGGAGATGATCCGACGTAATAAACCCGAGTTTTTGAGTCTATAATTGACATCATATCACTTCAAAGTCCAATCGATAGACAACCAAGGGGAATGCACACGATGAATCCGCTCCAAAGCGCGGACTAACGCAACAGGGGACTGGCAAGGTTATGGCGTCTGTATTTTGGGATGCTCACGGAATAAGTTTTATTGACTACCTTGAAAACGGAAGGGCAATCAACAGTAGCTATTACATGGCATTGTTGGACCATTTGAAGAACAAAATCGCCGAAAAATGGTCGAATTCGTAGGAAAAGAAAGTGCAGTTTCGCCGAGGCAGTGCATTGCGTCACAAGTCAGTGAAAACTATGGCAAAAATCCATAAATTGAGCTTCGCGTTGCTGGCGCATCCACCTCAATCTCTAGTTCTGGTCTCCAGCGACTATTTTCTGTTCTCATATTTCAAAAGAACGCACGATGGAAAGAAGTTTTTGTCGATAAGGATTGCCGAAAGTGATACCTAAGTATTTCGAAGCATTGACCAAATCGTACTAAAAAAATTGTGTCGAACAGTTGGAGGGTCGCAATAATCACTGTATCATCTTTGCACGAGGCCGGGGTCTTTTCAATTGACCTGTCATGATCAACTTTGAGAGCTCATTGCTCCTCTTTATAGGTAAGAATAGTTTCAATGCACGAACTCTGCCTTTAGATTAATTTTAATTAAATTGCTATCACAATTCGTTGAAATAAAGATCAATCATGGTCATTAGTAAATAGACGCAATCAGAGCAGAGCAATCAAAGTTCAGCAAATATAACACTTTTTGCCATTTTAAGTAAAAAATTTCACAAAATCTCCACTATGCTTATACCTCTGTTTAAACACATCCGCGTTCCTCGTCCTGCGGCGCTCCAAGCTGAGCCGCAATGAGCTTTACTCGTATCTGCGCCAGTGATTTCACTCAATGCGCTCCACAAAGCCGTGGGAAATGTCGGCGATTTCGCGCAACTAGCACCAATAAACGCTCTACAAATACACACACATACACGCGCGAAAATATACGCACACTACCACAGCTCCACCTTGCACCTAACCCACAAGAGGCATAGGCAAATATGGGGAGGACAAACGCTGCCGCTACTGTGTGCAGTTGCAAGGCAACGTGTGACGGACAGTCGCTGGATCGTTGAGTCGCTGGCAGACTGAGCTCGACAAACGGCAGTAGTTATGAATAATTATGAATGCACTGCCTGGCATATGAATGCATAAAATAATTATGAAATTGAAGCAATTCACTAACTGCTGAATGCCTGAGAGGCGGCATAAAAGGCACTAAGAGGTGGAATGAAAAAAAAAAATCATGTAAATATGTATGTTTATGCTCATATATCAATACAAAGGGTTGAGAGTAAGGATTTTCCACGCTGGAGCAATTTAACTGTTCAGTGATGCAGGGTTGCCACTTCATGCAATATGCCACCGCTAACACCGCACTGAATCGGTTGAGTTGCCAAGGCATAAATTGAAAATTAATTTGACCTGCGCCGAACTTGACAATGACATAACTCCGCTGAATGCCAGCTTAAGACAATAGTAGCAAATCAGAAGCCCACAGAAGCTCAGACAAGCTTGAATTGGCAATAAACGCGCTTGATACTCAATTAATTTGAGCTGCTTAATTTTCGATTAAAAAAAACATTAAATGAATAAAAAATTAATAAATTTTTCCAGCAAAAACAAATGTTGACAAATTGGACTTAACACACGTTGGACTAACAACAATAACAGCGTCGAAGCTCAAAAATATTATTAAAGACTTGTTGATTGGTTTCCAATTACAGTCGCCATTCACATACACACATTCAAACATACATATAAATATAGATACATGTACATACATATATACAAACATGCAAATGCAACTATAAATCATCACATTTCGATAAATAACCCATCAAAACACCAATCAGCAACTGTTTATATTTATTAGTGAAACAAAATATGAGACAAATTACAACAACAAAACCAACAAAACGTTTGCGTATAACTTGTAAAAAATACAAAGCAAAATTTCTGCTGACAGCTGGAAATCGCAGCGGTTACTAATAAGCATAATATGCAAATTTTTGTGCGTATGTCTGTATGTAAGCGTGTAAGGGCATTGATGAGCGTCGCAAGTTCAGCGCAAGAAGCAAATGAACTGTGCGCTGCGTTGTGCGTAGAAATATATGAATAAATAAATAAATACTTGAAAATAAATTATGTTAATGAAATAGGCAAGAAATGTTGAATAAAATGAGAATCGCAAGCTGTGAAGTGGGCTCAAGTGGTGGCTGGGTGGCGGTAGCCATTATTAATTGGTGACTTATACATGGAGAAAATGCGTTTAAAGAAATTAAATAACAGTTTTGCAGAGTTGACAGAAAAGGCAAAATCATAAATTCGCAGATTTGATGAAAAATTATGTTTAAGAAATCACACACATATACATATATTATGCAAATAAAAAAGTTTTCGTTACCAAAACTTTATTTTGATCGTTCAGTTTATATGACAGCTATACGCTATAGTTGTCTGATCTCAATGAATTGTTCGGAGATATAAATCTCTACCTTAAATAATAATTCATACCAAATTTCGAGAAGATATTTTTCAGATGAAAGAATTTTTCATACAAAAACTTTATTTTGATTGATCAGTTTATATGACAGCTATAGGCTATAGTGAACTGATCTGAACAATTCGTATGGAGATTGTAGACTTTTGCTAGGAAATAATTCGTACCAAATTACGTGGTGATATCTTGTGAACTAAAAAAGTTTTCCATACAAGAACCTAATTTCGATCGTTCAGTTTGCATGGTAACTATATGCTATATTCATCCGATTTCAACAATTTGTTCGGATATTGTAGAATTTCTTTGGACAATAATTCATGCCAAAATTTGTGAAGATATCTTTTAAAATAAAAAAGTTTTCCACACAAGGTCATGATTTTGATCATGCAGTTTGTATGGCAGCTATATGCTATAATAGTTCGATCTGAACAATTTTTTCGGAGCTTGCATTATTGCTTCAGGCAATAATCTGGATCAAATTTTGTGAATATATCTTGTCCCAAGAAAAAGTTTTCCATATAAGCACTTTTTTTCGATATTCAGTTTATATGGCAGCTATATGCTATAGTGATTAGATCTGAGCAATTTCTGTACAGATTTTACTGTTGCTCTTGTTAATAATCCATACCAAATTTCATGAAGATATCTCATCAACTAAAAAAGATTTCCTTAATTTTTCCTTTTACTGATCATTCAATTTGTATGACAGCTGTATGCTATAGTTATAGTTACAATCCAAACAATTTCTTCGGGGATTATAGATTTTTTTTGGGTAATAACTTGTGCGAAATTTTATGAAGATGTCTTGTCAAATAAAAAAGTTTTCCATACAAAAACTTTGGTTTGATGGTTCAGTTTGTATGGCAGCTATATGCTCTATTAGTCCGATATCGGCGATTTCAAAAAAATAAGCAGTTTCTTGAAGAGAAAATAATATGTGTAAATTTTCAAATCGATTTCTCTAAAATTGAAGGACAAGTTCACGAATAAACAGACATAATGTCAGTAAACGACTACATAGCTAGCTTGACTCAGCTCGTCATGCAGATCAATTGTATGTACATATGTATATCTTCATCTAAAATGCAAAATTATGTATAATCACTATATCCACTAAATATATATACCTATTTAGCATAAAATTTTCAGCTCCCGCTGTCAAATATAACCAGTTTATAACCAAAGCTCAGATTTTTAACCAATATATAACGACTTTATAACCAATATATAACCAACATCTAACCATTTTATAACCAAAACTTAAATTTATCGTTTATACTTCGCCTGTAAGCTTATGAAAATTGTTGTTACATTATTTTTCATTGAATTTGACGATATTTATATATTTTATAGAATCGCTGACATATTCTTTTGGGTTTTGAAAATTCTGTTCAGGGTATAACAAATATGTAAGAATACATATGCGTTCAATAAGAATTGATAGAAAATTGATTTAACTACATATTTCTTCCCTTAGATAAAATCACTTACTATACATACATATATCCAAAAGGTAACTAATATCTTATAGTTTCTAATGGTATACTATAACGACCTGGACTTCTAAAAAACTGACAGTGACAATGTTAACTTCACAGAATCTTGCATTAACAGCGAGTTAACAGCAACAACATACACGTGCTTTCGTACTCAAAACATGAACCCACTTCCACGAGACTTTTTATATAAATTTATCCTAATATTGGCAATCAAAGTAACCACAATAGATACTTCCGCCTCTTGTTGTGCCGTTATTTTGCCAAGAAGCTGAAGTTGTGTGCAGAAAAGGGAAGAGTTTTGTTTAAGACTTGTGTTTAAAGCAACAAGCAGATGAGCTCTTGTGAGGCGGCAAACGCATTGGCATGCCATTGTGGTTGATGGCAGGAATTCGCTTTGATTTTTTGTTTTTGCTTTTACATTTATTAAATTTTCAAATATGTTCGTATATCCATAAAATGTAGAAAACCACGCATTCTTCATTTTGACTCTTCTCCTACACACTGCTCATTTGTATTGCCGCTGAGCGCCATTGAAAATTGACTTGTGTGAAGTGAGCATATTAAGATGTGACTGCTTTAGAAGAAAATTAGCATATTTCATATAAAGGTGGGTATACACGTATTAAACTAGTGAGTGTGTGTTGCTGTGGGTGAAGAGCAACTGCCTCACAATCTTGATGCTGTCATAATCATCAACTTAATTATAATATTTTTGTCTCTGTGGACGCTTGCAAGTGCACGCGCTGCAACTGCGACTTGCCTGCGCTCCAGTAAACGCACACATATGCATATAGTTTGTATGTCTTCCCATAAGTAATTTCATAATATTCCTCAGCACAATTCCCAACTGGCGGCAACAGTAGCGCTTGTGGCACAAAAAAACCATTTCTGCTGCCCCGACACTTGTGGAGAAAAAGCTAAACATAACATACATACATACATATGTATGTAGACAGGTTTATGTGTGCCTATATGGTAGGTGCAAATATTCTAGTGCTGCTTCAGCTCGACGGCAGGTAGTGAAGTTCCATCATTGAGTTCCCCCAGTCATTTGTCGCGTCCCGTTTTCGAGTGGCACTTCAATAGCTTATTTGCATATCTGTAGTGTACTTAAAGGCGCTTCGGCTGCTGTAGTGGTAATTGAATTGCAATTGCCACTGCCACTGCCAGCAGCGTTAGCGCCACCGTCAGCTAGTTTTCCAAGTCGCCTCGCTTATTACTATTTGAATATTGCCAAGAAAAAAAA
Organism: Bactrocera zonata; assembly: GCA_037783105.1. Classification (NCBI taxonomy): domain Eukaryota; kingdom Metazoa; phylum Arthropoda; class Insecta; order Diptera; family Tephritidae; genus Bactrocera; species Bactrocera zonata. Next base: position 176,381 of record JBAWJQ010002060.1, on the reverse strand, counting down.
GCACTATTGTGTATTGAGCGCGAAAATGAGGTTACCACATATTGTTTTGTGGTATTCACTGTCTAAAAAACAACAACGCGTTGGATGGATGCTTTTTGTTGTTCTACTGCCACGGTTTATACCCTTCATTAAAATGTTTTTCTTATTGATGATGTCGTTGAGCTTGCCGTAGCTTCTGTTGATTAGTAAACATCATTGAGTTGCTAAGAATTTCATGACGATTTTCAGCTGCTGAGGAGAAGCGAGTGAAGAGTCAGTTATGACGAGTGTTCGAGAAATTACAGAAACAAAACTGCATTTAATTTTTTGTTAAGTGAATTTAGGAACATGATGACTGAAGATATGCGCTTTCAAGTATTTAGGTGCTGACCTCCCAAATGCGGGGCAGTCAAGAAGAAAGTGTTGACTTGTTTCCACCGCATATTCTTCCATACAATTTCTGCAAATGGGGTCTGGTAAGATACCCAACCTTACAGCATGGACGCCAGTAGGAATATGGCCTGTTAAAAGCCCCACAACCAGGGAGAGGCTAACGTTAGTGAGGGAAGAGAGATCACTAGAACTCCTGCGATTAATCTTGGACCAAAAGGTTGTTGCGACAGTGCATACACCGATGGTGGAACGCGTTGGCCAAGCTTCCGCGAAGCACAGCTTCTACTACTTCTAGTAGTAGATCACTAGAGGATACAGGAGAACCAATCCGGGCCCATTCACCCTTGCTAGCTCATCAGCTTCATAATTTACTGCGACTGATGCTGCATTCCGGAGCAGCAGATCTACTGCTACCTTAATGATTGCAACCTCGGCTTGAAAGGCACTGCAATAGTCAGGAAATCTGAAGCTGGAGTTGAAAGAGAGCTCCTGACAGTAAGCCCCTCCAACAACCTTCTTCTCAAACTTCGACCTATCAGTAAAGAAGCTCACTGCCCCTCTCCTCCAACGACCTTCTCACACCCATAGCTCCCTCGTGGATATATGGGCAGAGAAGGAGCCGCCAGAGTTCAGTTTGGTGACTCCATGATAAAAGTGATTGTATGAAGTCAAAGTGTCTAAGGATATCCGAACCCAGATTCTTTGAGTCTGATAGCCGCAGCCATACACCTTCCGACGATGTCTATGGACACTATATGAAAGTTAGCGTTAAGTGACATGGTCGGATTGGACCTTTGTGCACCACACATACTGATGAGCGCCGCAACTTGAACGCTTTCGAGTTTCTTTGGTCTTCTCTAGCGCCCTCCATCACATAAAGACTTCACAGGACATAAAGGGATTGAATATGGTGTCATAGAGCCATAGATCTGCTTTTGGTTAGGGACCCTACCTTTTGCCAATGGTTCCTCTATCGCAGTATGAAGCAATCGATCCCTCCGTGATACTCGACTTCCATGAAAGCTTCCTATCCACGATGAGCGCTAGATATTTCACAGCATCCGCCGGTTGCAGATGGATGTCTCCTATTTACGGAAGCGGTGCCACCCGGATCTTATATATTCTAGTTAATAAGACCATCTGGGTTTTACTTGGGTTGATGGCAATCCCACTTTCGACCCCCTAATTTGTTAAGACGAGGACATACCCCTACGTCAACTCGTACACGGTACTCAGGAGCGTTCCTTTAGTCATAAGTGCTACAACGTCTGCTTAGGTAATCATCCGGCGGACAGGATCCTCAAGTTTTTTTAAGCAGATCGTCTTTTTTGGACCTACAGTTTCTTAAAAACTTTGTTCCTGCATGCGCGATTTCATTGTTGAAAAATCGATCCACACTAATTTACATACATATATGTACTCGTATACTAGTACATCTATGTACAATTGGTATATATACACTTGTTGCGCCGCAGATCATACGGCAATCACCGAATACTTCTGCAACTAAAGTGGAATATGTGAAAAACAAATCATATTGCAACAATAACAACAACGTCAACACAATCATGCTTGTGATGACACTGAGTCTTTGATGAGAGCCACGCTATAGAGTTAATGTAAATAAAAAAGAATGAATTCTAATTAGACAGAAATGTACTTGAAAGCAGCAAATGCCAGCGAGCAAAGCCATATGAAACGTTGACGGCACAGGTGATGACGGCAGTGAGGCAAAGCAGATGGGTGCGCATGCTAGGGCGATTGAGGGCACATAGGTGCACACACAGTTATCTGCATATTTGAGAGGCTGTTGAAGCCGATGAGGGCGCTGAGTGTAGTGCCGATGCCAGGGAGCTAAGCAGGGCAGGGTTACCAAAGCGTTGCGGCACAATTGTGTACCGGAGGGCGAAAGATGCCAAGGTACGCCGAGTACTTTTGGATGGAGACCAAAATAGCGCACATGAATTTGATTTTTACCGTATATGAAAATGGGTGTGTGTGGGTATGAATGTATGTATTCATTTGCTATGTATTCGGTATTTATTCTCAAAAACTGCTGATTTCAGTTACTTATGCGCATTTTGACTAAAATTATGCGCTTTTTGGCACTTAAGCTTGTTGAGAATTAATTAAATTTAATTTACAATAAGCAGATTCTTATGCGCTGTTAATGAGGACTTCGTAAATGCTAAATGTCACAAAATGATGTCAAAGTTTCCATGCAAAGCGCAAGAAAACAAAAAAAAAAACCAAAAAAAAAAAATTAAAAATTCAAAAAAAAAAAATCCGAAAAAATAATTAAAAAAGTGTGGTTATTAGCATAAAGAGCACACAGATTTGAAAGAAATAAAGAAATTTGTAAAAAAAAAATTAAACACGTGACTTCCCCTTCAACATGAAGATTTTTAAAAATTTGGAAATTATCATAATTTCTATTTTAAATAATTTTTTTTTTAGCGCATTAAATATAATTGCCATACGCCATCGGGCATGGCGCATGCGCGAGCGCTTAATTAATATTTCGTTTTCGCAGTCACAAAGGAGCCAGTGCGCAACACAAACGCGCTGTGACAGGTGCGTAAGCAAAACCAAAATAATAATAATAAACATGAAATATTCAACTGCCGCGCTGCTGACCGTTCATCAATTTTGACTTATGCATTTATTAGTTATGTAAGTGGCGTTGGCGATGCGCTTGTCAATATAGGAAAATGATTTAAATTGCTTGCAGGCGCTTATTGGTTGCTGCATGTGCCGTCGTCGTTTATTGGTGGTGCGTGCGCATGCGTGACGGCTTGTGGCTGCAGCACTTTCCTGGAAAATCAAATTAACAAACCAACAATAGTAATGTTCTTTACTGATTGCTTGCTTATCTTACGCTTAGACACCCTAATAGAGACGTGTTTTTATTTTTCGTAGATGGCTGTCTGATAGTGGGTGGTTTGAGGCACATAAAAAACTGATTAATATTGTAGAGCTGCATTTTCAAGTGCTGCGTAAATAAAAGTGTGATTATTTGTGATTAAATTATTTTTACATTTTGTAAATACAAAAGATTCTTATCTAATCTCATAGTAAATGTTGAAGGAAAGAGAAACTATTTATGTTCGTGAGTGAATTTTACGTCACTGGAATAGCTTAGTTGGAAAATACCGAAATTTCAAGCATAGAAACTATTTATTATTTTTTTACCAGACATTCCGTGACCGTAACCAAGCCTTTGAAAACAAAAACAACTAAGTTGAGCTAACTACTTGCGCTCAGTTAAGTGTAACCACATTGGTGGGCGTCGGAGCTAACGGAGATCTGATCTTCGACTCTTCAACAAAGCGCGTAGAAGAAGCTCTAGTGATGATTGGACGTCGTATAAGGCAAGACTGGCTATAGATAAGTCCGAGTTGAGTAAAGTTAGGAGAGCCTCGTGGAGAGCCACTGCGGAAATGTATAAGATTGTTATGAGTTCTCACGGCTTAGGCGCATTTTGCGAAGAATCTTACACCACTGAGAAGTGCGGATAGTGGTTGAAGCGCGGACAGCCTCGAGTCGTTGCCTGCATGCTCATTTTGCGTTCAACCGCTCCACAGAAGAAATTCCTTTTGCGGAACTTCGGAAGGGCTGTACAGCCTTCTTGGAGCTTACCTTATCTGGAAAATGAATGGATCCCTTATGGCACCAATATCAGCCAAATGCTTTGTTAGGGAGAGAAGGTTCCAGGTCTCACTAAAAGGAGTGAATGGTGTTGGTAGCATGGGACTCGCCAGCGGAGCTTATACATATATACTGACGGATCAAAAATTGCTAATTGACTGGGAGCCGAAATCTATTGATCGGGGCTGGAACTCAGGCAACCCTTCTAGCTTCTTGAATATGGCAGCAATTTCCAGACGCAGGTACGTGCCGTCAAGAAAACGGCTGAAGTCGCAAACAACGCAGGAAGCAACATAAAGAGATCAATAATATAAGTCGATAGCCAAGCAACAATCAGGGCAATAATCTCACATCGCATTACGTAAGAGAATGACCTTATAAACAGGAAGGCAGTAAATATAGTGGCTGTCTAGAGGCTCCACGCCGCAAAGGAGTTCCGAGAAACGAAATTGCTATTGAGATTGCCAAAAAACGCCATCCGTCTGGCTTCCAAACCAGTTAAGGAAATACGGAAGTCACTAAAACCGATATACAAAGAAATTTCCGAAAGAGCTGACAGACGGATCCATGCGAGATGGAAGAACATTAGCAACGACGTTTCATGCAGAAAGTGCAGAGCAGTAGGCCTGAGGGAGACGCTGGAACGCCTTTTATACTTCCGTCTAGTATTACCTGGAACTAGACTTAGATATCTAGGAGCTCCGCAGCTCTAGGTACTGTATGAAATAGCGTGACAGCCGGCCAGTTTATCTTAGTCCAACCTAATGTCAACGCTGCGCAATCAATGATAAAAACTTACCCAACTATGGATATTACTGATGGATACTGCTTCAAAAGTAGCATTTTGGGAAGATAAATCCAAATTTACTATATATATCTAGGAGCTCGCAGTTCAAGGAGCTCAAAATGTGACGAAGGACTAATAGGTCCTGTAGGTTTGGCGTGACAGCCGGGCAGTACAACCTAATCTAACCTATTTCAACGCTGCTGATCAGCGTTTTTCAAATGTATTTGAGGATGGAAAAAAGTTCAAGAATCGTAGAAGAGTTGAGGACAGCAGAAAAAAATAATAATATAATTAAATGCATTTTTTTTTTATTTTAATTATTACTCTAAAGCGAAAATAGTAAGCTTAGTAAGTTAATTAAATATTTTTTTTTAAGTTTCACGAGAACAAACTTTTGTCTGCATAGCTTTGCCATTTGTAGCACCTGCTGTCTGTCCTGCCACATATTCAACTGCATTTGCGAGTATTAAAGCACTCACACACACATGCACTACCGCGTAGTTTGAGTGCCATTATTGAGCTACGTCTGAGACTCATTGGAATTTCATTAGCGTACAATGCAACAATTATTGTAATTTATTATTAATAATTCATACCACTTGTATATGCAATATATTGCCCATCACGCACACGCACACACGCACTTATTCATATGAGTATGCTAGTACTTGCATTGTAAATAAGTATCTACAACTTATGATAAGCCTACTCGTCGCAACGAAATAGCTGCGTGCGCCCAGACAAGTGGTTACAAAAGTCATTACTCACCCGGGAAATCGAAAACGAACGAACGAACGAACGAAAAAAGTTAAAGTAAATAAAAATTTCCAAAAATAAAAAAATAAAAAAATTAGCAGAATGTGGCAAGTAGCGGAGGAAAAAGTTTGAGTTGCTCGCACGCCTATCAAGCCATGCATCAATTTGAGTGCTGCTTATTGTTTTTGTAGGCTTTTATGGACACGCACGCACACAGCCCCACACTCATATGCCTTTCTATATGCGTGCGTGTGTTTGTTTGCACAAGTGTACTTTAGTATGGCAACATTTGTTTTGTCTTGCTGCTCGTCGCATGCGTCAACGCACCTACAAGCCGCCTTGCTTTGCTTTTGTTATTCTTGCTTTTTACATACGCGCAGCGCGTCACTTGTGGCCAAGGTGTTTCGCCTGCGCTGTGTGGTGAATACCTGCCTCCTCCGTTCAAGTACGCGCAGCGCGTCCTATGCCCGCCGCAATTATGGGTGCGTCACATACAATAATAACAATAATAAGAACGATAAGAGTAGCGCAATGGCGCAAAGAAATTCTAAAATCAACTGCAAGCACACACATCCTCCTGCATGTGTGCGCGTGTCTGCGCTGCTTTAGGTTCCCATACTCGTGTGTTGCACGTTGATTTACTCGCATACGTGCGCTAGCAATAATTCAAACGGCCAACTGCGCCTCTAGCGCCGCACCTCTTTCGCAAGTACATATGTGTGTGTGTAAGCTTTTCGAACTTTTTACAGTTCAACTTTATGTGCGCCTGTGTGTGTGTGCTAAATTTCGCCGACTTTTGGTGCAACACTCGTTCATTTGCGGTTTTGCGAGCTAGCTGTTACAGGTGTGTGTGTGTGTGTGTTGGTTTGCGGCAATTTGCCGGCGACGACAACGCAATTGTGTGTTATCAGTGCTTCTAAAAATGATATGTTGGCACGCCTACACACTTGCCACATTGCCACAAAGCACCACTGCAGCGCATGGGACGCGTTCTTTATCTGCGCGTGTGTATGTGTGTGCGTTTGGCTATATATCATGTTCGTTGAACTCCCACCAGGCGCTGCGGGCTTGTCCCGCAAGTGTATCGCTTTTATTACATCCGCGTTTTGTGTCTTCTTTATCAATTAGCGTTGTTGCCGCACGATTTATGACTCGGCGATTTGCCATTTTTGGTTCGATTCATGTAATATGTTTGTCAAATGCTTTATGGCTAATAATCTGTACGACAAATGTCGTGCCTTGTCTGTAAATGAGTTTACGCATTCCTCTACACCCGCTGTTTGTACTGCCTTTTGTACTTTTTGTAGCGCTGTTTTCCCATAGTTCGCTTAGTCTGGGCTTTATTTGCTAGAAGTCAACTGAGTAAACATTTTTTCCTTCGAATAGTTTTTATGGAGTTCCAGGAAAAAATAAGTTGCACATTCCTTGCTATCTCAAACTTACTTTGAGTTCGACAAATTGTTAGAACAAAAAGTTATCTGAAGTTCATCTGTCGTCTTATATCTCCTACAGCTCATCATATTTGGATGATGGAGTCATGTGTAGAAGTTCACAGAAGTGGGGAAATTTCTCTGAATACTTTCACTTGGGAGTGATCAGAAACGATGCATTTACATATGGAACACCCATTAGAAAGCGAGCTAAAGTGAGAAAGAGAAGCATCCCTGCGCTGAGTTTGGGATCCGCCACAAAAAACGTCCTCCATGAAAACCAAACAACATCCTCAGACGAAAGACCCTTCTTGTTGATTCCGCCATAATACTTTCATTATATACTTGTGTCAGAAACGAGGTTACTAAGATGAGGTCGTCGTGAGAACCACTGTTTCGGTTTCGGACATTGGAAGTACTCAGTAGCGGTGTTAGCTGTTACAAATATATTGAAACACTCCAAAACTAACTGCACGCTTCTGAGATAAAACGTACTAGAATGAGCTTGGCAGTGATGTTAGAAAGAAGTGAAGAAATTCTTTTTTCTTGAAACTTAACTATATAAGGGTATTTATACTGCTTAGATATCATGGAAGTTTTCTCAGAAAGTTATACTAGGACAAGGCTAATACGATTACACGGGTCAACAAAAAACATTTTCGGGTTTCTGTTTTCATGCTCAAATTCTGGTTCTAGACATTGAAGCACTGCAGAACATTTTGTCGACAACAAAATTGAGACTTCGTAATTCTCAGGAGCCTTAAGAAATTTTCTTCATACATAACCTCGCCGTTTGGATTTTCTTGCGAAGTATGTCTCTCATATTCGGGCAAGAAATTTTTCCGAAATCAAAAACTTGAATTTAAGCGGTTTAGGCATATTTGGCTTAAACACACAAATATTTCGCTGCCCAATTTGAAATCTGAAATCCGAAATTGCCCGACCTCTGCAATTTGTGACTGCTTAAATTTGCTGTAATTTCTGATATTCGGCATATTATTAATAATCAAGTACTTAGCACACATTTCGTTGGTAATTAATATCGAATCGGTTGTCTCTGGGCAAACACTCATATTTTAACAGTATTTATATTATTTGTATATATATGTGTGTATGTTTGTAAATAAAATTTAAATGCTATCAGAAAACTACTCGATTGCGAAATTGTTGCTGTAAATTATGTACAAATAATTTATGCATATTTTCCATGTTTATATAATTGTGTGTAGGAAATTTAATTCCATGTTCATTGTCGATATACAATTTCTATAATTGGATTTTATCGATTTTCGTATGGAAGTGGAATGCGAATGTAAATGTATGCACTATTGCACACAAACAAACGCACACACATACACAAAAGCACCGGAATGCAACGCACAAAAGTATGCTACGGCAGCAGTGAGTGACCTCAACGCACACAAACCGTTAAACTCCTACTCGCAGAGGCATGTAAAAACGAAATTTATACTCATTTGTTTATGTGTTTATAGATTTGTGTGTGTGTATGGATAACGGTGTTAATCGAAACTTAAGTAACATAGTGTATATAAAGTTTATGGGTGAAAGCACATTGTCTAGACTCGAAACACAATTTAAAAAGGCTTTCGATGAACTCATCCGAAATAAAGTACTCTTTAACTAGATTGTGTCAATGTTGTAGAAATTAGTACAATTCAACTATAAGCTGTAAAATTGTAAGAATTATATTTCCTTACCGGCAAATTCAAGCCGAGAAAACGGACTATATCTTAAAGAACTGATTTGTAACTAGTAACATAAGGAATAAATTTAATATAATTTACATCAGAAACTGAATTAGTTATCATGAGAATTATACAATATTAATATTATACTTGTTACTGATCCAAAAAATGCCTTAGATTAGGCTCTTCGTACTTATTTTGCGACCAGAATGTAACTAGTTCAACCCTTTTTCAAGGAAAATCAATAAATACCAGACTATATATTATGTTGTTCCACAAAAAATGCCATATTTTCACATAAGCCTGACTGACCTCTTCCGAACTAGTTTGTAACTAGTCGTTCAAAATTTATATACAATGTGGAATTTTTGATTAGAAATGCTAATATTTATTAAAAAATCTAAAAATTATACAAATATCGTCTAAACCTTTTATAACCAAGAGTTTTACATAAGCCTAACAGACCTCTTCCGAATTAGTTTGTAACTAGTCCTTAAAAATGTAGATCTTTTTAATTTTTGATTAGAAATTTCAGTATTTATTAAAAAAAAACCTAAAACTCAAACAAAAAATCGACCAAACCTTTTATGACTAATTCGCGACCAGTTTACAATCAGCTAAGTCTAGCATATAAGTAGGTTACTATATCAGTTACTTTCGTAAATATGGCTGAAATATTTGAAATTTATTGTGAATAACGTTTAACCTCTTCGAAACTAGTACGTAACTAGTTTCATATAAAACCATAAGTGTTGCTTAAAAGACACTAAACACTAATAATAACAGGGATTTGAAACCAGATTAGTCGAGTTCTTGGAAAATAATCATGAATAAAACACATTATTTTGCTAGCAGGTTATTTTACAACTACAACGATATTTTATCGTGCCAACTGTATGCACGTTGCGGCTACTTGGATTTGTTAGTTACATTACGCTTATTAGTTTTGTTGTGATTTTGCAGGGCAAAATGCGATTTAAAGTGTATACTGTTCTATAAATACGTCTGTGTACCACACACACACACGCACTCATAAACACGAATAAAACCTCGTGCAATTTGTCGATATTGCCGCTACAAGCAATGGTCCACTTATTCACAAATACAAACAGACACTTTAAGTGCCACTCACACTTTGCCACTCCCACTCACTCCACACCTGTAGCGTCTGCTCTGGATTTGTCGTCCACTTCGTTGTGTCTTCCACATCACACACCTTTAAATAGCTCGCACATCTCGCCCGTCTGCTTTTCGCCAATGTGCAACGTGCAACGTCCATCGCATGAGCTGTCAACTTCAACTATTCATACGTCCCGTTGGACACTATTGGGGCAAGTTTAGGTCTGTGCAGCGCCGTTATGTGCCACTTTTACTTGTTTTAGTAAAACACTTCACTCAGTGCCCTGTCCGCTCGACACTACCTCCACACATTCGTTCGTATGTTCTTACATATGTTGCCTCGACATTCGAGTGAGTGTCAAATATGCCATAACATTCGTACTTATCTAAATTGCTCTTGTATTGTTCAAATATTTACGCGTACAAATTAAAAGAATTATACATATTGAAGAATCGGTTCATCGAATGCAACGCATGTGTTTTGTACTTTAGTGTTTGTGTGAGTGTAAGTGTGTGCGTGTCTGTTTTGGGTTCTCCTTTTATTATTTATTATTATACTGTTACCTTGATTTGTTTGCTTTCTGCTGGCTTTGTTTCGCTTTGGTGGGAACAACATTGATTTGTGCGATATCGAGTCCATAAAAAAGCTTTGATGATCTACAAAATGCCTTCGAGCTTATGACATTACTGTGATTGTCCATTAATAGTTATTCATAGTCCAAACAATTGAGGAAAGTCGTCATACGACCGAAAATAGATTCATTTTCCAAATGGCCAAAATTAATAGAATTACGTGAGTGGATTATACACTTAATTAACGTGAGTAATATCCCTTACTACGCTTCTAATGCATCAATTATGAGTTAAACTGTTAAAAGATGCGGGAAATTTTCGTTCTTTGTAAGACCTCCTTCTTTGTTTTCCTCAAAAAGGTGGATCATTCATAATTCCTTATCGAATTTCTTTCTGAAACATTTTTAGACTAGCTGTTTTGACCTTAAAATGTTATGGAAAATGAAAATAAGGTAAGAGCTTGAAGAGAATTTATTAGAAATATAGATTCATGATCTTCTTGAACTTATTTATAAAAATTTTAAAATTTCCTGAAATTGCTGTAATTAACAATCTAATCCTATAAAGGCATACAAATCATGAAATTTTGAAAGAATCCATTTCTCTAATTGTTTCATACTTCGATTGTTTATACCTTGAAAAATAGCACACTAAAATTTCAAAGCAATATCTCAAATAATTTTTAAGTTACAGCCATTTAAAAGATAGCGCTCAGTTCAATCAGTCCAATCAGTTAGTCTTTAAGGATTTATATGGGTTTACGGGTATCAAAATATCGAATTTTTTTATTATCCTATTGTAAGCTGCAACACCTCTAGAATATTGCCTTAAATCTTCAAGTTGATCTGAGTAATAGTTTCGTAAATATAGCATTTAGAACTTGTGCGCTCAAGGTTAGCTAGGCAAAGTGCGCCGTCTTTATACGCATTTTTCTCGAAACTGTGTTATAAAGTCGATTGGTAGGATTTCTCGAGAACTACTTAATCGATCTTCATGAAACAGGTCTCTGAGATACAATTCTTAAAGACTTGGCCGAAAGATTTTTTTTGCGAAATTTTGCTTGAAATTTTAAATTGTTTTGTAAAAATGTCTGCCAAAAATCCAATTTTCTGTTTTTTTCTTCATCCAAGTTATAAAATAAGGTCTTAACTAAAAACGTATTTTTTCAGGTTAGAAGATCCTATGAGCAGTTATCCTGCCAACCCCAAGAGGGGTGGGGGTAAATGGCGTCGCAATATTTATAAATTAAGTTTAAAACATTTTGTTCTAAAAATTTCAGAATTTCTTGATTAGAAGTGTATGTTTGCAACAGTAAAAAATTCTAATAAAATATTTTATCTTTTAATTGAGAAAAAACTTGTTGAAAATAGGCTATTTTTACCCCAGGAAACCCATGTAATCTTTTAAGTCGAAATCTATTTCAAAGTTTTGCGTGATCTCTCGCAGTTTTCAAGATATAAATTTACCACAAAACGTTATTTTGATATAGTTAGGTATGTAAATACATATGTATTCCCGTGACATTCCTCCGAATAATAACATACCTACTTTATATAGTTTTTCTTTCACCACTTGCCTTGCTTGGCTTTTGTGCTTACCGAGTATATATTTTATTTTTATTATTTGTTGTCAATTTTCCGGTATATTATCGCTGAAATAATGTTTGCTTTAAATGTTACAACTGTTGTTTGCAAAATATAACTGTCACACCAAAACTGTTTATCACAAATAAAATGAGACTTCCACTGATGACTGTAAAGACAAGCAAAAACTTCCAGTGAGGAGACATTCACTAAGATAAAATGCAATTTGTAGGTTATGTTGATATTGTATGCATGGTTAGTATTCGCAGATTCTGTTATTTTTTGTTTTTTGTAGAGGGGAGTATAGCATACGTAAGTTCATAAGTTAAGTCTTCTTTAAATTTTGGAGAATGTTTTGTTATTATCTAAGTTTGTGAAAAGGTAAGGTTGGATTTAGCAGGCATCTCAAGAACTATCGTCTAAGTCTTAGATTTTTATATCCAAATATGAGAAAAAGTAAGTTTAGTTTAGTTTTTAGAGTGATGAACTCCAAAAATAGATTGAAAGAAAAAAAATTAAAAGATCTTCCTCGAAAAAGTCAGACATTCACTGATCGAAAAATATTATTAAAAACAACAATTCTATAGTCGTAGTTGTTGGAGGAATGAATTTCAGATCCTGATTCAATATTTCATTGAAGAATTTACTGTCATTTGTGAAGTGACCTCTTAGGGGTTTGCTGTTGTCTGTGGAGCGATTTTTAGGCCATTTTTTCTACTTTTTTTAATATTTTAAACTTCTAGGGTGTGTCAAAAATTTAGTATACCAACATGTTTCGCCATTACTGTCCATCGGAGCTATGCAACACGCCAGTCTGTTTGCAGGACTGTGGACTTAACACTTTGACATCCCATAAAAAACAGCAACAAAAACACAAAACAAATATGATTACAAAATAAGAGAGTATAACATAAAAGGAAATAAGAGAAATATATTGTATATGTACATATGTATATATGTCCGTGTATGTATGTTTGTGTGGATTTTGAAGCCAAAATGGGGGAGACCGCAGGTTAAGTAAGCCAACAGGAATGTATATATTTATAAAACGCCAGGAAACCACAGCGAGAGGAAAGAAAGCAGCATTACAAAAGTCAACGAGCGAAAGCAAAAATGATATATTTGGAAGTGTTTGTATATATTGTACATTTGTATACATAAACAAACTGTAAAAAAATGTGAAAAAGTCTCTAAAGTCAACAACAACCAAATGTGGAACAATCCATCGAAAATAAACTGTAGCGCATCACAGTTACAGATAAAACAGCAAACAACTGACACAAACACCACACACACATACATACATATAAAAGCATGCCGAGCAACATGGCACTTACTTGCAACAAAAACATAAGCAAACACAAATGCAAATACCAACAAACAAATAAACATTGGAGACGAAATGCTTGTATACAAACAACAAATGACATATCAATTGCATATCACTGACACATGCATACACAGGCACACATTCACATGCAATTGGTGGTATGACTAACTCGAAATTCAACAGGATCAGTCGACTGGCTGTCTGGTTGCCACGCTGGCTGGCTGGCTACCGCGCCAATTGAGCAGCATAGCGCTGAAAATCAGCGACTAGGCACGAACAACAACAACAACAATATGTTGGCAAGCATAATGATGAATGCTACGCCATAATGAGCTATGCGTTGCTCATAGCTGCCACTACATACAAGCGTTGATATGCTGCCTAGCAGGCACACACTCACACAAACATATACAAACATGCAGCGTTGCACTTTATGGGTGTAAGCATGCCTAGCAGGCATATGCATGCGCGGCTAAGGCGGTAAGTTGGCGGCTGAGCACTTGATGAGCGTGTAAATGTGCGTTGCCAGCGCTTTACAATGGCAATTGATAATCAAAATCATTTCTATATGTGTGTGTGTATGCGCGTGCACACAACTGCCTCCAATTAAACACAAACAGTGGGAAACAACAAAAACAATGCCAGTTATTGGTTTAGAGTCGAGCGCATGCATTCAATTATAATGAGCAAAAGTGAGTGAAGTGGAGTTGAAGCGTTGATGGGCATAGCGGCGTTCGTATGATGAATTACGATAAAAATTTTCACACATTTTCATAAATTTAGCGGAGTTGGAATTTTTTTCCTGCTTGCGGTGAGTGGCACAGTGTATTACATGATTTCGTAAATGAGTATGTAAATGCATATCATTTATTTGAATATATATTTATACGGAAAGGCTTGTCTATAAACGTGGTTTTCCGTGATGTGAAGATTAGGAATGCAACCAGTGATCATTTGGAAAACAATATTACTGTGGGAAAAAAATAGTAAGATTTTTTAATTTAAATTTCTGGCAAAAACCCATTCGTCGAAATATTTTTTTTTTTCTTGATTAGTATGACTGTCCGTCACATCTCGAGAGATCTTACCGGCATCGTTAGAATATCGGAAAGACCAATGAAAACCATTCTGTAAGAGCATTTGGGCCTAAGGAAAGTGAAAACACGATTGGTTAAAAAAGCACTCAAATTTTTCGCAAAACAGCATCGCCTTAATGTCTGGGAGACAATGCTTTCCGACTACCAAGATGTCATAAAACTTATTACTACTGGTGATGAGTCTTGGATCTATCCTTACGACCCGGAAACAGGCGATCAATTGGCCGAAAATCGTGGCAAAGGTGAGCCGAAGCCCAAAAAAACACGTCAAAGCAGGTCAAAAACCAATGACATATTGACAGTTTTCTTCCATTATCGAGGTGTGGTGCACTCCGAATTCCTTCCGTCCGACCAAACTGTCAACAGGGAATACTTTTTGAGTGTTATGCGTCGTTTGCGCGAAGCTTTTCGTATAAAGAGGCCGGATTTGTAGACCGACAACTCTTAGTTTTTGCACCACGATAATGCATCGTCGGGTTTTTCGCCAAATTTTCAACCAATATCGCGCCGCAACCACCATTTTCACCAGATTTAGCTCTGTGAGAATTCTGGCTATTCACCAAACTCAAATAACCGCTCCAGGGAAACCGTTTTGTGAGAGTTGAGGACATTAAACGTGAATCGCTACGAGCATTGAAGGCAATTCCGGAAATTGACTTTAACAACTGTGTCAAGGAATTGAAAAAGCTGTTAACACAAGTGTACTGGAACCAAAGGGGATTATTTTGAGAGGCACAACATAGGTTTTGAAGAATAGATTAAGAATTTTAAAATTATGAACAAAGTCTTACTATATTTTGCTCTTACTAGTATATCGTTTATCAGTAATACTGTCAATTGGATCTGGAGCGCTTTGTCAATTTAACTTTCGCGCTTTCAAAGTATTTTTGAAGTATCTTTGCCTTTTTACTTGCACCTTCTGAAACCCATTAACAGCCATGCTATATTTTATTTGCACTTTTATGCACATAACTGTATTGATTTTTCCTAGGAAACGCATTGGGCAAATATTTGCGACTATATAACCAACGACCTCCTTTCCAAGCAGAGCTTGTTGAAAGTTTTATTCGTATTTATTTCAAAAAAGTGTGGAGTGCTTGTTCACAAAAGATTGATAAATGAAGATAAATATCAACTGAAAGAGTTAGCCTAGATTAAAGGCTGATTTTTGCTGTCCCTGCGCTTGCTCATTTACTGCGAACTACCAGACGATTCTCGTAAAAATTATGGATGATTACTGTTTTTAGATTTTGTTTAGCACACTGTGTCCAGTTCGAACCAACTTAGAAGATAGGATAGTAGAACTCATTAATAAATAAAAAATACAGTGAAAGCTATTTCACAAATGAATGGTCTATTAAGCGGACAGCTCTGTTAAATGGGAAGAAAGGCTCAAGTACAATACCTTGGATTCTTATGCCGGAAAAAACATTTTCGCCTTTATTCGTAAATAAAATATTATTTATATGAATTTAGTTCTCAAAATGGCGACACCGATGCTAGAACCTTGCCTTCATATTTAACAAACCTGTAACAGAATTCGGGAAGAATTGAAAAATATACATTATTTGACAACGAAATAGCAAGCTATATATCCGCCGATAAACTTTGCAATTTTTGAAAACAAAAAAGTCATACTAGAACAAAACGCATCGGAAACGAAACATTAAATAAAAAACATAAAGGGAAAAATAATTTAAGAGTTATCCGAGGACGGAAGAAAAAGGTGAGGGATGTGGTTGAATCTAGAAGAAAAGAGTTGTAAGGGTTATGAATGGTTTATTTCCACTTCTAGCAGAACTAAGGAACTAAGGAAGCAATTCAAATGGGTCTGGCAGTGAACGAGGGCAAGACGAAATATCTCCTGTCATCAAACAAACAGTCGTCGCACTCGCGACTTGGCTCCCACGTCACGGTTGACAGTCATAACTGTGAAGTTGTAGATAATTTCGTCTATTTAGGAACCAGTATTAACACCACCAACAATGTCAGCCTGGAAATCCTACGCAGGATTACTCTTGCCAACAGGTGCTACTTCGGACTGAGTAGGCAATTGAAAAGTAAAATCCTCTCTCGACGAACAAAAACCAAACTCTATAAGTCACTCATAATTCCCGTCCTGCTATATGGTGCAGAGGCTTGGACGATGACAACAACCGATGAGTGGACGTTGCGAGTTTTCGAGAGAAAAGTTCTGCGAAAGATTTATGGTCCCTTGCGCGTTGGCCACGGCGAATATCGCATTCGATGGAACGATGAGCTGTACGACATATACGACGACATTGACATAGTTCAGCGAATTAAAAGACAGCGGCTACGCTGGCTAGGTCATGTTGTCCGGATGGATGAAAACACTCCAGCTCTGAAAGTATTCGACGCAGTACCCGCCGCGGGAAGCAGAGGAAGAGGAAGACCTCCACTCCGTTGGAAGGACCAAGTGGAGAGGGACCTAGCTTCGCTTGGAATATCCAATTGGCGCCACGTAGCGAAGAGAAATAACGACTGGCGCGCTGTTGTTGACTCGGCTATAATCGCGTAAGCGGTGTCTACGCCAGTAAAGAAGAAGAAGAAGCAGGACTACTATTCCTATAGGCCTTTTCATTACCTTCAACCTTGTCATATGACATTATTCTGTATGAGTCGTACATTTGCCAGGAACAAAGATATCCTTAACATTTCTTTTCTAACATTCCTTTTCCCGACTTCTGATTGCTCGTAAACTATTTTTCCGGCTTGGATATAAGGTGGAAAATCGAATATTACTATCATTCACAAGTAGGGATAGAATAATAAGCAGTTTTTAACTATTCCTGCTAAATAGCTAGGGAGTTAAAAAAGTAGAAGTATTTTGATATATCAAACTTAAGTATACCTATCAATCTATAACTGACAATCAAAATATATAATGAATTTTCTCCTTTAAATAGTAAAAATTAATGATTCGGTTGAATGGTTGAACCTTGTGGGTAATAAAAAATCTTTTAATCGCCTATGCAAATTAACCAATATAATTTTAATAACTTTATGACGGCACAAACAGCAGATAATGTGAAACAAAATTTCTATTGATTATAGGCAACAGTGTAATAAAATAGAATAGCAAACAACATATAAATCTATGAACCCTCCCAGTTAATTAAAATCGTACGTGACATCCCGACAAACAATTTCGAAAATAAATTAAATCAACACAAAAATTATTAATAAGCAATTACACTATGTGATCCACATGCAACATGTAAATACAAATTTAGTTTGCGGCTCGGCGATGTGGATCGCGCGCGGCCAAACACCCACACCCAGCTTGAACACGCACCGTCCACAATGACAGCTGCTGCAATTGGCTAATAAATTTCGAAACTTTTATTACTAACGGATGCGCAGCTTGTATTTTAACAAATTATGGAAAAAGCAAAGGTGCATTTGTAACAAGTTTTCCTGGAAAGATCAACGTAGACTTGCAAGGTAATAAAATTTCAATAAACCCGAGCAACGCGTCTGCAAACAAATAGTGATTTTATGATTTTCATGGGAAACGATTGAAATGATTTCATATCGTTTACGAAAAATTAATAAGCAAACATGGAAATCGTGTCGAGTGTACGCAAAGAGTTGGATTACTGAGTGTTTGTAGAGAGAATGCAGTGTAGTAAGAAGTAAAATGGGGTATCAATAAGCAAGTGGGTTGCCTAGTTGAACGTTGACGCACAAATCAAAACAGACGTCCAGCAGTCTGGCCCGAAAACGGAGAATCAAAACCAAACACTTAGGCATAGTGTGGGCTTATCTAATGAAGTTCTATTGATATGCAGGTATGTATGTGCTATAACAATAAGTAAATAAATGCATACACATGTATATATATACATCTACTATATCCATACACGTAAGTAAATGGTAATGGAAGTGTGATTTCCTGTGCAGAACGGAATCGCAGCGGGTGTGCCGTGAGTGAGTAACCTCCTAAGTGAGACAGTAAAGTCGCACGACCGTTAGTTGAATTGCGTAGTGCATACATTCATACATACATATATTTATCTATGTAAATACGCGTGTTTGTTGTCAATAAATCAATCACTTTAATGCTCGATAATTGAAGCCTTAATCGTACTTGTTGAAGTTGTCAAGTAAATGCTTGTCTCTTATTATTTATATTTTTATTGTCTTTCATTGAGAAGAATTCTTTAATTAAGAGTTGATTGAAATACTGTATTTTAAAATATTTTTAAGACAACTGGCATGTCTGAAATCGATTAAATATGGATAATAGAGATTAAATTAAGTTTGAGAAGCATTTTTTTAGAAAGCAACTCCTAAGGAAAGATAACAACTTAAGCATGATTTAAAAATAAAACGGATTTACTAAAAATACTGATTCTATTTTATTCTAAAGAATATAAACTGATTTTTTTCTTGACCTTGTCTCTCTTTACTTGTAGAATTTTGTCTTTCTCCGTCGAGGGGGAACTTTACTTCCCAATCGCCTACTCAGTCCGAAGTAGCACCTATTGGTAAGAGTTATTCTGCGTTGAATTTCGGGGTTGACATCATTGTTGGTGTTTACACTGGTTCCAAGATAGACGAAGCTTTTTACGACTTCAAGTTAAGACTTTGTTTCGCTTCTTGGTCCAACCCGGGGAAAACAAAACTGACGGCGCGGTTGCTATGGTCAATGATAACGATACCATCGGCGTACGCCGACAGTTGTAAACTCTTTTAGAAGAGTGTACCTTCTCTTTTAAGCTTCCTGTCTGAAACCTCAGTTTGTATCGAACGGCTCGGAGAGGTTCTTTCGGATGATGACGGAACTTTTGGTGTTGCTCAACATTAGCTTACACATCAATATTAGTTTTGCGAGGATACCAAGACTATACCAAGCTTAGACTTAGTGGCATAGAGCCGTTTCTTTCCGTGCTGTCGAAGGCGACTTTAAATCGACGAAGAGGTGGAGTGTGTCGATCTTCTTTTCACGGATCTTTTCCAAAATTGGACGCATAGTGAAAATCTGGTCTATTGCAGATTTTCCAGGTTTAAAGCCACATTGATACAATGGGCTTCAATCTTTCAGACATTACGCCCGATAGAACCTTATATGCGATTTTGGAGAGGCTTATCACACGGTAGTTGACGCAGATTGTGGAGTCTCCCTTTTCATGGATTAGGCAGAGCACACTTAAGCTTCATTCGTTGGGCATGCTTTCGTCCGACCGTATTTCACAAAGATGCTGATCCTTATCAGTTCTTCGCCGCCGTGTGTGAATAGCTCGGCCGGCAATTCATCGGCCTCCACCGCTTGTTCTGTTCTTCATACCTGCAAATGCTATTCGTACCTATTCATGGTCGGACAATAAAATGTCTGTTCCATCGCCATTGAATGGGGAATTGGGTTCGCCTTGTCCTGTCGTTATGCTTTCACTGCCATTCAGCGGGCTAAAGAAGTGTTTCTTTCATAATTTCAGTATATTTGGGCATCAATCACTAGATCATCTCTGAAAGTTCTACAAGAGTATGTTCCCGTCTTAAAACCTTCTATTAATCGCCGCATCTTTTCGTAGAGTTCTCGAGCATTATCCCTGTCGGCCACCAGGTATGTATAAGGAGAAATATTTTTGTTATAAAATTTGTTTAAGGCACTAAGACACATGTACTTCAAATGATAATCTTCGATCTAACTAATCCATATGCGAAATTTACTTATTTTTAGGTATAAATACTTTGAGAGTTAGGAACTACTTGGGAATAGTTTAGTCAACCTGCCGATGGTGTGTTCTGACTGCAGTTTTTCGATATGGAGATTCTATACTTCATCAAGTCATACTTTGTATATATATTCGATTACAAAAACCTATTGAATAATATGCTTGAGACAACTATATTTCCCTATCAAGTGAAATTGTCGAGCTGAATCTCACAACATCGCTTTCTTTTCTCAGCGTGCTGTTAAAAGTACTCCAGAGGTTTCAAAATCCTATGGAATATAAGATCGATAAAATATGAAGAAAAAACTTAGTTTTTCTTCACACTGCGTCCATTACTTCTTCAAAAACCTAAAAGGATCATTACACGTGGTATCTCTCATAAGGAAAGGATTATATGGTCCATAACGAAATTATTTCGAATATATTGGCATATATTTCAATAAGATCCTTTCTTTATGATCTCATAAGACACGAAAAACCTAAAATTGTTTTGGATTGCACTTCGCGTAAAGCGCGGCGTCAGAGGCAAATACTTTTCTATTAAAAAATTGAGTCTTCTTGATTAAGAACATTTTCATATGGTTTCAAGACTATTCTAGGATGAATTATGAATAATCGAAGAACTTTTATCACCTTTTAGAGATCAAATAGAAGGACATTACAAACCTATATTAAAGCCTTCGACGGGTGCAGCTTATGAACGGAGGAACATTATTCTACTAGACTTATATCGAAGTCTTTTTCGGCCTGCAGATCGCGGTTTAAACATGAAACACTGTCTTAAGACCGTGAGAGCCTTACTTATATTGTATAATATTCTGAATATATTGCATTGTTGCAATAGTTCTTATATAGTGCCACACACAGTTCACCATCTAACCAATGACGCACAATTTCCTTTAAGCGCTACAAAAGCAAAACAACGAAACACTTGTTACTGCTACCGATTGCATGGGGGTCTTGCAACGCTGCTTCCTCACACGACGGAAGCGTTCAACCAGCATTTATTGGTTTTAGAAATATTTCTAAATTTATTCAAGATTTTATCATAGCACTTTAAAAACTGTAAATTTGTACATATGTAGTTGTTGTTGTAGTAATGTTTTTGCTTTTGACAAGCGCGTCAATTCAATTAATTGAATGCAAAGTGGAAGTGGAAGAATTTCAAAAGCCACAGCAAAAGCAGAAAAAAAGAACGAAGCATTAAGAAAATCTAACGTACGCACTCGTCGAGTCAGCAGTGAAGTGTACAACAGCAAAAACAAAAGGCCAGCGCGTAGAAATGTAGAAATTTAAACAAAATTGAGGGGGCGCTTGAGACTACTGATTGAGTAGGTTGCCGGCCAAGTGGGCATGTGATTAAGCCCGATGTGGATGTGTGAATATTTGAAGATGTGTGTGTATATACAAGCCTTCGTGTGTCTGTCCATGTCTCTGCGTGTGTGTGTCTGTGTGTGGGAGCGCATTTAATGGGTGGTTCGAGTGCGTGTGTCCCGCATGTGTGAACTTCCTTTACTAATTGCATGCTGCATGACAACACCAACACACGCTCGAGCACACACACGCATATTTATGTAGCCAATGCATGTGTGCGTGTGCTTGTACAACTACTTAAAGCTATAACATGCAAGTGTCTATATTAAAATATCAACTCAAGTAATTACTGGCAACCGGAAATTGCCGAAGAAAACTTTAGCGCTCCAAAACAACAAAGCTGTGGTTTTCCTGTGACTTTTGCGTTTTAAGTTTTACATTTTTCTTTTCAATTTTTCGCTCTTCTCCAAGCAATTACCAACAACATTCAATTTTTTCCAATTGCTTACTTAACCGTCCAACACCAATAAAATCATTATTATACATTTGCTTTCAACCTAAAATGCAGCAACAAAAAAAATCATAAATTGTTGGCTTGTATATTTGTATGTGTGTGTGTGGTATGTGTAAGCTGCTGCATATGAATATTGAATTGGCGGCGCACTCGCATTGTTATTGGCTTGGCATTTGCGTCGCATTGTCTGCTTGGCACGTAATTTTATGGCTTTTCCGCTTAAGTGTCGGCGCAAAAAAAAATAAAATTGAAATTTTCAAGAAATAGACAACGCTGCGCGCCAAGCAAATACCTATAAATACATACATATGTAACTAGCATGTGGCAACAACACGAAGTTGTTGGAAAAAATTTCACTCAACCGCAATTTTGGCTTGCATGTTGCATATGTATAATTTGCTGTTGTTGTTGTGTTTGTTATTTATTTCATTTGATATTTTTCAGCTTCTTTCTGCGTGTTGGCTTAGCTTTTGCGGTTAACAACTATATAGTTGAATGCGTTTTAGCTTTTAACCCGTATGTGTATATGCATGTGTGTGTGTATGAGCATGTATGTGTGTGTATAAGCTTGTATGTATTTATGTCAGACTTTAACAACGCGCTGTCACAACTATTATTGGCTTTTCAGCGTTTTTGACTGCGCGTTTCTAATGCTGACCGTTTTCGTTTCGCTTTTTGTTTTGTTGTTTTTTTTGGTTTTTGTTTTGGTAAATAAATTTTTTCCGCTTTTAAAGTCGCTTATTAAATAATTTCTGTCACATTTCACAGCTAGGGAATGAGTGAGTGATTGGCAGTTAAACAAATGTTGAGTGCAGGTATGTATGGAGTAAAAGCATACTCACATACATTAGGGTGGCCCAATTTTTTTTTAAATTTTTTGTGATTAGTACTCTAAGAAATTGGTTGATTGACACTTCTAAGAAATGCTCTCCACATATGAACTCTTAATTGCAACCGGAAGGTCTTTCACATTACGGTTTTATATATTTTTCCTATTATCAGATAAAAAATTTCAATTCTGGCCTGAAATTACTAGAGAAAATATTTCGTTTTGTGGATCTTTTCAAGTAAGATTTTTAACAATTTTTTCGAATTTTTTTAGGGTGGGTCAAAAAGTCGGTATTTTTTTTGTTTGGTATTCTGAATTATTGGTTGATAGACACAACTAAGAAATGCTCTTAATATATTAGCTCTTAGTTTCAAGGGAAAGGTCCACCGCTTATCAAGGGTTTTTTTCAAAAATCGATTAAACTAAGCGTTTACGAGTTATACATCATCAAAAATCAAAAGTTAAGAAAATATTTGAAGCTAAAAATGGGCAATTTTTGAAGAGTAATAAATTTCACAAAAAAAAAAATGTTTTGAAGCAAAAAAGAAGTGGCTATTTTGGTAAAACAGTAAATTTCACACAAAAAAAACATTCGAATTTTTTCTTACCCACCCTAATATCCGAATATATACATATATTTGTCAAAAAATGTGTATGAGTGTACATATATCTTAACATTTTAAAAAAGCCATGCCAATATTTATTTACGCGGTTTATAAATTCACTATTTACAATAGAATAGCTAATACACGCAAACACCTACAAACCTACACACATACATACATAAATAAAGGTAAATACACACACATTTCTAATTTTTGTTGTACCAGACGCCTGCAATAAGCGCTTTAAGTAGTGAAACTAGCAAAAAAGCGTCTAAAACCAAAATTGATTTCTGGCATTCACATCCGGTTGGCGTTAAACAAGCACATACACACACATGGACAGAATTTGGTTTCACATTTGACCCACCAGAACTTCAATGTCGCTGCGCAGTTTGCGTGAGAGTGGCGAAAGCCACTTTCAAACAAGTTATTTTGGCTAATAAGAACTGCTTTTAAATTTCAGAAATTTTCAACCCAAATATTTTTTTGTTTAAAACAAGAATTGCGAGGGCCTTACGGGTGCTTTACGGTGCCTTATTTGCATAAAAACACCATTTCGTACATGCGATTTGAAAGTAATTAGGCTATAATTGGGTTTAACTTTCTTTTTTTTTTATGGACTTTACCGGTTTTATTTTCAATATTTACATGACATGTTCTTAATATCCAAATTGGTCAGTTTCCTTTGCAACAAATCGTACTACTTCACTGGTTGTTTAGAGACTCGTCTAAAGTAGAATACAAACTATTCGCATCGTAAAAAACAGCTGTCAGAAATACACTAAAATTTGCGTTGAAAGTCGCGAAGTCACCCCCAGCTTTGACTGTTCCGTAAAAAGCTCACTGCCCTATCCTCCAACGGCTTTTTACATCTACAACTCCCTCGCCGGTATATGGTTAGAGAAGGAGCTGCCAGCGTTTGGTTTGGTGACTCCATTATCCTAACTTCAAAACAAAAAACTGTATAGTATGAGTATTGAGCACAAACAGAAGAAAGAGCTCAATTTGCAATGAATCAGGTCTACGCACCCCGAATTGATGCAAATTTATGCCAGTTAGTTCAACATACATAATTGGCTATACGACTTATATTCGTCACTTCTCAGAGTGAAAATTCTAAAAATCTACTTTTGAAAGCAAATACAAGGCCTTGTGTTGAATCAAATACTTCAGTAAGGAATCATAACCGCTAACTATTTACTAAGTATTTTCTTATGTCACACTTCTTAATTTATACCAGCTGTATGTTCGATTCGCCTCAAATGTGGTTGAATGTCTGTCCATTTACGTAACGAAAAAATTTAATCAAACTTAATATAATTTATAATTCTTGAGCAATTATCTACATTAAAGTTTCAATAAAGACAATAAAATATAATTACGAGAACACTTGTGAGCTCTCAGAGATTAACACGACGCCAAAACTTCAAAGCAAAATACTACATTTGTTGGAGTTATTTTCACAGACCTCAATTAAAAGTAAAATCTCGAAACAATATTCAAATTGCTTATAATTAAATTGCATAAATTAATTAATTCACTTTTACTTAACACACAATTACACACATACAAATGCATACAGGCAGTAGGCATCCGTTCACTTCGCTTGGTATTTGCATAACAGTGCGCGTTGCTGTTGTTGTTGTTACGTTACACAACTACATGCACGTTCAGAGTTATGCATTCACTGACGTTATTTGCATTCGAGCAATTTTCCCAGCGCATATTGCCGAAGCATTTCGCGCGCAGAGGAAGTGGCGCGATGCCGTCGCTGCGCAAAGCTTTTAATGTAGGGTGAGAAAACTATGCGTTCACAAAAGCTACAGCCATGTACATTTATAGTATATTTTCGTACAAAAGATATTGCTTATATCAACAGCACTTATTTGTTGTGCGATAAAAATTACACTTAAGCTTTATATGCGTGTGGCATAATCCGCAGCTCTTATTTACATACTCACGCGTCTTAATGTAGGGCTTGTATGTTTAAGTTTGGTATTTCCAGATTTGAGTAGTGTGTCAAAGTGTTGTGACTATTCCCAGGCAAGGGCGCTACAGATAAATGTGATATATTTTTCGAGCATTTTATCTAGTTAGTTGTAGTCTTAGTAAAATTCAAAGGAAGCAGCTCACTTAAACATAAATCATTCAGCCACAGATTTTGAGAAATTGAGATAGAACCCCTTATCTCATTGTAGGTATAGCTTAAGCTTCGTAGAAATATTTTTTAGTCAAAGAAACTTTGGAATGCTGTTTAAACGGTGGTTAAAATATTCAGGAGGTCTGAGGACTGAGTAATCCATGAACTTTAATTGCTAGTGATTTGACTTTAGTGACACACCTATTGTGAAAGTAAAAACAAAAAAAATATATATATCTCTCTCTCTCTTTCTAACAAGCAAAATTTCCACAATTTAGACGAAGAGCAACTTGAAGAGATCCAAGAGCTGCCATTTTATTGGGGAAAAAACACGGTTTGGTGAGTTTTGTAGGCCTGTAGAATCATCGGTCCATATTTCTTTAAAAATTATGCAGTTGAGAACGTTTCCGTGAATGAAGACTATTATCGCGCCATGGTAACACTATCTGATGTCTAAAATTGAAGCTCGTGGTCTCGGCTACATTTGGTTTCAACAAGCTGGCATCACTTTACACACATCTCGATAATAAAAATTCTTTGCTTAGTTCGCTCAAATTAGAAAGAAAATCAGAGTTAAGTTACTTAAATTTTGGTTGGTGGAGAGGTTCAATGTCAGGAGCTCTCCTTCAACTCCAGCCTCAGAATTTCCGATTTTCTGTCTTCCAGGCTGAGGTTGCAGCCATTAAGGTAGTAGTAAATTTATTGCTGCTGAGTGCAGCCTCCTACGGAGAAGTAATCATCCACTCAGATAGCAGAGCGGTAATACTAACTCATTAGTAATAGCATCGAGTGTCTTTGTGATAAGACTGATATGGGAACCTGGCCATAGCGGAATCGTAGGAAACTTTCTCCTCAGTAAGGCCTCTCTCTAGTTTTGGAGCATTTAACAGGCCATTGCCCTATTGGCCACGCAGTAAGGTTGGGAATCATAGCAGACGCCATAGGCAAAAGCTCTGTAGAAGAAGATGAGGTGGAAACAACTAAACACTTCCTTTTCGACTGTCCCGCGTTTTCGGTGAATGACACAATGATTCATTTAATAACCTAACTCTTCAGCAGACATTGCTTCAAGTTTAGATCGATACAAATTAATTGACTAAACGATGACAAATCAATCATAAATATAACTGTTAAGCTGCATTCATGCATGTTTTTGTATGCCACAAGGCCAACTTGTAGACACAGGCGTCTTTTTTTTTTTTTGTAAATATAAACTGTAATATTAATATTATTAAATCAGTTGTGCAAATAAAAGTTGACGCATAATAAAAGTGGTTCTACGCGGGCAATTTATACAGTTGTTTTCGAAAAGAATCAAGCCAGGCATAAAGAATCTTGACTGTTGAGCTGTAAAGCTAATAGAAATGTCAACCAAGCGGCAAATGACCGTGTGGCTGTATATCAGAACGCCTACAGACGCTTTTGAACGCATTTTTATACAGAAACAGATATCGAGGAAAAAACACACATACAAATTCCACGCAACAAATGGAGCCTGAGTATTGGGTTACTCAGGCGAAACTGTCAACAAACATGTGTTTAAGTTGCTCAAATGTATGTCTGCCGGTATGTGGGTGTATGTTGGTGAATGCATATGAAGAGCCTCAGA
This sequence comes from Bactrocera zonata, assembly GCA_037783105.1. NCBI lineage: Eukaryota > Metazoa > Arthropoda > Insecta > Diptera > Tephritidae > Bactrocera > Bactrocera zonata. The sequence goes on along the minus strand of JBAWJQ010002060.1, from coordinate 149,270 downwards.
ACGCAAATAGCGACAGCCAACGCGGCGGCGGATTGGCGAGGCAATCAACTACTTCTAACTAATTGCCGGGTTATACACCAACATAAGCTCATAAGCCGGGCGGACTTAGCGTTCGAAAAATTGTTACATTATGCTTACGCGTAATTTTCACCTGTGAAACGCAAACAACAAGCCGCGGCAGCGAAAGCAGATGCAGAAAAGAAGCGCGCAAAGCCGCGCCGTTGGAAGGTTGTTTGGGCTTGCGGGCGTCCAAATGTTGTTGTCAACGCGGTCGCATAGTTTTGGTGTAGCAATTGGCTGAGATACACACACACATGACGGAAGATTAACATACACACACACATGCAGAGGCGTAAAGTAAGCGAAGCGCCAAAATGCAAACAAACGGAACAAACAAAGGAGTTCAACAAAATGTCAAGCCAACAAGTGTATTTACAGCTCTTCGTGTGTGTGTATGCGTGTATGTGTCAAAGCAGCTTTATGTACCGATAATGTTAGCAAATACATATACATATATACCAATCTGAGTTGCGTGTGTTTGCGCGTTGCCCATTTATGCGGAAAGCGTCGACAATTAGGCCTTGCAACAGCGTCAACGTCAAGCATTAAAGTGGATTAGTTGGTCGTGTCAATTGTAGGTGTTTGCTGCATGTGTTGGCATTATGGCTTTTCTCAGTTCCACACTTTTTTCTCACAGCACTGTGAACTTAGTTCGGTGTGCTTCGCAGGCGTTAAAATATAATTGGGAACATAACATGAGAACTGGTTGGATGAGCCACTTATGTGGTTACTTTTATCGAAGCATAGAGTGATTATAAGCAGTTGAATACAATTAGTTCAGTTCCGCCTGCTACAACCCCTTACTAGTTTGACCACATCTGCATATGAGTTCTATGTTTCTTTGCTGTATATGATCCCATCAATTGTTACTTCTGGTTGGGTTATGTGGTATTTAAAACCAATACGGATACGGAGTTTCGTATTAAAAAGCTGCTTATTTGTTGGAAGCGCCGATATCGGAACAACCGAACCCGAACAACCCAAACCCGACCGATCGGAATCAAGTGAAAACCTTTCTTATTTGGCGAGATGTCTTCAAGAAATTTGTCTTAGATTATAGCTTGAGCCTAAGTTAGGACCACTATATCATATACTATAGCCGACATACACTACATACATACTAAGCGGTTAAAACAAAGTACATACTTACAAGGAATATTTTGTTATATAATATATAGAAATATTTCTTTTATTCTCATGTATACACCAATGGCCAGTGCTTAGGAGCCTCTCACCTCTCTATGTGATGTGATTTAAAAGTCATGAAGTAACCTCAAGGACAGCTGCATTCCGGCTGGCTCTATATAAGCAAAGATGTCATCGTGCCTGGCCAGTGCTAAGGTGACTCTTATGCCTCGAAGTGATGTGACTTCATCGGCAACTGGCTGTAAGCTGGCCCTGAAATGCTGGATAATGGCTGTCAGATCCACAAAATCTAAACAAATGATTCATTGACCTCGGCTAAATATAAACAAAAAGGTCAATGACTTCCTTATGTTAACAAAAGTGTCATTAACCCCATAAAATTTAAATAAAAGGGTCAGTGAACTCAAATATAAAGAAACGTTTTGAACTTCGCTAAATTTAAAAAAGGTTTTGAGCTTGGCTGAATGCAAACAAATGGTTCAATAACCCATAAAATGTAAACAAAGGGTCTTCGATCTCGGGAAAAAAAGGCTAATGATCTCAAAATGTAAACAAATGGGTCAGTGAACCCAAATGTAAGCGAAGGTTGTTGACTTGGCCAAATGTAGACAAAGGTGGTGGACTTGGCTAAATGTAAACAAAAGGGTAATTTTAGCATTAGCTACAGTCTTCATGGATTGTCGAATCATTAAACGAAGCAACTTTATGATCACAAGTCCAACATTCCCATCGATACCCCAATTTGGCGAATCTGGAATATTACTAATTCAATGTGCCTTCGACAGCTGCACAAGCTACATAAAAATTTTTAACAAAACAGGCCACTAAGAAGCTGGCAGTAAGTTTAAGGCTTAAAGTAAAACCTCAAAATCAAATTGAAGAAAATTGATAGGTCAACTTTATAGCAATACTAAGGTAAGAGGAAGGGAGGTAGACAGATTGAAGCTTTAGGTAGGATTAAGTTCAATAACGGTTTGGGTGCCAAACATGGTGAAAAAGATTTCAAAAAATTTGGTTATGGCGTAGGTTCCTCTAATGTTTGCTCGACATCTCTGAAAATATAACTAATCTTTATGAACACTTCCTGTTATTAGTCACAAATATTTTCAGGGTACTTTATGATACGATTTATACCAAAACATGTCTCGGATTTATATACAATGTGGGCGAAGCCAAAAAATTTTATCAAACCGCACATTTTGATTATCTCATTTGCCGACTGTTGCTAATTAGAACACCGTCGAAAAATAGAAAAAAAATTGTATTAAACCTATGACAGTGTGCATTGAATTGCAAATGTGACAAATTCTCTGTGCCACACGGTTCACATTGCGTATCTAACAACGAAATCTCGCAGCAATTTTGCAACTTTTTTCGATTTCCCTCACAACTGTCAAGCCAAGTCAGGCGGCAAAAAACTCTGGCCAGCTGTAGGCAAGCAAATGAAAATGAAAATTCTGAGCCCTCGCGCCACGCCGCCGACAAGACGACAAGTGTCAGATTTTTTGTTGACAAGCGCTCAACAAAGTGGCGGCCGTGTAGCAACATGTTGCCAACGACCGAACATTGAGTGCCGCAACTTTTATAAATCTCATAAAGCTCAATGTAAACTGTGAACAGTATTTGTTGTTGCTGTTGGTTCGTTTGAACACGGGCAATAATTTGTTGCTGGCAGGCAGCATGAAATCGCCGAAAGAGATTGGACGGAATTTTATGCGATTTTTTCATACCGAACTCAGTTTTTTTTTTTTTTTGATTTTTCACTGCTGCTCGAAGTGCAAAATTGTAATTGTCACTTGTTGTTGTTATTTTAAGTTAAAAATATATGCATTTTGTTATTTTTATGGAAGTTATTGCTGGTTGACTATTAAAAATGGAGCGTTGCTAATACTTGCTGGCGTCAGCAAGAAGCAATTTTTTCTGCTGCTTGTTGCAGTGGAAATGAATGTTGTTGTGCTGTTGCAAGCTTAACACAAATACTTTTTTTTGCGTTAAAGATTTATGGAGTTTATTAATGTCGTTGCAAGGCAAGCAACGCAGTGTCGGCTAATAGGCACATGTTATGGACCAGCCACATATTCATATACAAATATACTTATGTACATACTACACCAATCACTCGCCAACACCACTGCCGCTTTAACTCGGCAATGAGTTTTAAAGCAGCACCGAGCGTCAGCAACGCGTCAGAATCACTTAACAACATTTATAGCCTTATTGTTGTTGTTGTTGCAAATGCAATTCACACTTTGATGAATGACTCTGGCGATAATAATCGCTTGGAAAAAATCGTTGATTTGCGCCTTCAATGCTTCTAAGCGAATGACGGCAAGAATCAACGAGCCGAAGCTACTTATATTACGGCACTCATGAGGGGTGCGGAGAAAACAAGCTTTCAATAAATGTACATATGTGGACAATCTACATAAAGACTGTGCTGTGCCAATAAATGATCAACTGAAAGTTTCATGATGTGGACAATACATAATCTGATTTACTTTAATAATGATCAATAAAAGTATATCAATCGACACTTATGTATAACCCTTAATATTTACAAGTAAATCTGAGTAATTCTGGGCAAGACGGACTAACGGAGCTATGAGCCCAACCAGTTAGTACAAACTCATTTCCTTTTCGCCTTCTTAAAGAAAGTTAGCGGATATATGGATCAATTCGATTCGAAGTTATTTTTTTCATGCTTCGCAATTCGTTGTAGCCTTCTCACCCCCGTAGCTAGGCTGGGAACATCTATAAACTACTAATTTTCTTCAACACAAGAAGTAGCATAAAACTTTTAAAATGCAGGAAAGGCTCTCAAAGGGATACTGATTTCCTATTAGAAACAATATGGTTCTCTGATGCCATAAGCCAATTAAATAGGAATGGATACCGAGAAAACCATAAGTTCTCATTAGAACTTAACCCTTGAATCGATTTCGGTATACTTCAACCAATTACATAGAGAATACTGAAATATATAGTGAATTATATTTGTTAATGGGTATATTAGTTTCTGGGTTGCGAAAGGGTCGTGAAAACACGAAATTTTGAAGGATAACTGGAATAATGTATAATCAACCTGACGGAAACGAGAGATTTTCGTTATGTGTCTTGTAATATTAGTATATAACCAGATATAGCTGTTGCCTTAGTCTTCGCGTTCTTAGCTTAATTATGGATCATACATGGTTCTAACTCATACTTATATTAGATACATACGGAAAGTTCTCCACATTTTTTAATTCATTTAATTTCGATTCTTCTATAAGTTTTGGCTTTGCCTCGGCCATGAATTTAATCCAAGACGCATACAGTGAAGATTAAGAAATCATTGGGAATTTTGCACCGGGAAAGCCGAACGTTAGAGCAGAGGTACGCAATCAATTTCTGTGTGAAACTCTAAATCTGCGATGGAAACCTGGCTCACACCGCCTTTTTTGTGAACAGCTGCCTAACCAAGGTCGACATCCCAACGCTTCCGCAGCCGCCCTACAGCCCAGATATGGCCCCCGGACTTTTTTTGTTTCCTTGGTTGAAATGACCAATGAAAGGCAAGCATTTTGAGACGACAGAGGGGATCCAAGCAGCTGTACTTCGGTTCTCACGGAGAAGGAGCCTATTTTGAATTTTTTTTTTTTTTAAATTTATTTAAATCGACTCCATCCTATTACTTTCCGGACAAACCCTGTATGTGTCTATATTCACATTTCTTTGAAATCACATAAGCGGAAATGTTCTACGGATCATTCTGACCAGCTTTGCCTAAGAGACTATAAGTCTAAAATAATTTTCAAGCCAGAGATGCTTAAAACGAATTTTAAAAAATCCGAGTAATCGGTTGCATGGGAGATATATATATGACACAGTTTTCCGATCCGTCTGAATTCGAAAAATGATCAATAGAACTTAAAAAAGCCTCTACGTGTCTAATTTCATTGGAATATCTCAAAAACTGACGAACAAATTTTTATAATCCCTTAAAACCCGTCTTCAAAATCGTTGACCGGTTTTAGACCCATTGACTCTTTGGCAAAGTTGATCAGAATGTTTCATAGAACATTTTCCGCATTCTCGATTTTTCTTTTCTTTCGGGTCCCTATAAATCGGCCCGCTCTAATGCACATGGACTTGGGTATATGCTCCGGTTTAGTATGCAGGCAGCTTGTTAACGTTTGCGGGCTATTTCAAAAAACAACAACAAAAACAGCGTCGACCAACCCACTCGCCGTTGCTTGTATGCTTTAAAAATACATCCATTGAATTGCCATTTAAATATGGTACAACAACATATATAAACTTATATACATTTTTCCAGCATCAAACACTCAGCGCCCCGACGCTATTTCAGCCGATAATTCCATTTTCTATTTGCTGTGTGGTAATTTTAAGGTTTTTTTCCGCAGCATACTAACAAAAGCACATGTTTATTATTTTTTACTTTCTTGCCACAACACTATGCTACACTTTAAATTGGTTGCATACACATATATTAAAGATTTATTAGATTTCCATTGGCGATAAACAGTAATCGATTTGTTTTTCATTCGCGCCTCGCAATAAATATTCCGCGGCACAAAATAAAAATACAAAAACAACAATTATTTTTTTTTTTATTCAATTTCAGCCTTCAATTTGTTCTGCTTCTATGCATTAGTTGCATTGCTTAGCCCACTTTAAACGGAACACAAGCTTACGCGCGCTCCTACAAACACACATACACACCTACAAACATAAGCATGTGTGCCAATAGTTAGTAAATATGTCTATTGGTATTTATTTAAATTTATTTATTTGCTTTAATTTTGTGTTGTTGTTTTTCACTTCACTCAAATTGGAGCGGATGTGTCAGTGGTTTATTTGACATTTGCCACTTACAATCAACATTAACCCAGCCGCAAACGGACATGTGTTAAGTAGAAATATTAACGACACTCATAAATTATAAATTCATGCGATTGTTTCCACATTTCTGTTGTGGCTTTTTTCTTTGATTTTGAGCACAGCGATTTGCGCGAGTTCTTATTGTTTTAAAGTAAAACTAAATATATTTTCGAAAGTATCCACTCATGGCTTATGGAGACCAAAATGATTTATAGTGACTTGCGAAAATATTTTTTTGAAAATATTTGAGGAGTGTCTTAGGCAATATCCTCAATTTTATTAATTATTTTAATAGTAATTCCAAAGCGCTATAGTTTTGGAATTATGAACAAATGCCGAAAAGAAGGGAGAAGCCAAAAAGGAGGAGTCGGATTCCAAGGAAGACGACGATATGGGTTCCGGTCTCTTCGAAAAAAATTGGTAATCATTAGAAAATCTCAAAACTTAGACATACTTTGTAGTTGCCCAGTGTACATCGATCGATTTGAGATCAGTCATATTTTGATAGGGCTTGCGGAAAACATTTTTGTTTCAGAGTAAAGAGCTGTTTATTAACATATAATTTAACCGACCAAGGAATGGTATTTCATTTGGTCAATCATCTACTCCGACCTCTTTCAGATTAAAGTACAATATAAATATTACAAAGTTGGATCAGATTAGGTAAGGTCTTTATATACTATGGGTATACTGAAACAGCACCTTATCAGTGATAGATGAGTCTATTTTAGAAAGACTTCTAGAGGACATTTTCAACGACACGGTATATATTCGTAAAAGATTTGGATCTTAGATAATCTCAATAAGAAATATCATTTATAGACCAATTGAAAAGTCCCCGGCCTAGCATAGTAAAACACAATTTTTTTATTCAACATATTTCCCTTCAAGGATGATACACTGATTACACTGATCAACAAAAAAAAATTTTTTCTGTGTAACAAGAAAAATTTTGGCTGATTCTGTTAGGAATAAGGTCAAGTAGAATAGAATTAGTAGTTTAAAATTTTAGATACGAATAGTTTTATTGTAATATGATTTTTTTCACTTTTATTAAATTACAACTTATTTTAACAAAAATTAAATTACTTTCAGTGTTATAATATTAAAATAAATACTTCATTATGGTTTTCTCCTGTATTTCGCGTCAGGAACGTCCCTCTGTAATCCCCAGCAATAATCAGCCAGCATAGTTGGACTCCATTTTCCCTGGTATCGTTTTTCTATATTATAAATGTCTTAGTGGAATCGGTCCCCGTGTTCATCACTAACGGCACCCAAGTTTGGAGGAAAAAAGTCTAAATGTGAATGTAAAAAATGTATTTTTAAGGACATATTGCAGCCTAATGCTTTATAATTCTCTAGAAGTTCCTCAACAATAGTTTTATAGTCATTTGATCGGTAATTTCCAAGAAAATTTTCAGTGATTTTTATAAATGATTCCCAAGCTGGTTTTTCCAGATCATTGAGCTGGTTTTTAAATATATCATCTTTTATCAGTTGCCTGATTTGAGGACCTACAAACACGCCCTCTTTAATCTTGGCGTCACTGATTTTAGGGAATTTTTCTTTTAGATATTGAAATCCAGCGCCATTTTTATCCATTGCTTTAACAAAGTTTTTCATCAGACCAAGTTTTATATGGAGAGGTGGTAAAAATATATCTTCAGGTTGTACTAATGGAGAATGTTTCACATTTTTTATTCCTGGAGTAAGAGATCGTCTTTTGCACCAATTTTTCTTCACGTAATGGTTCTTCCTATCCCTACTGTCCCATTCACAAAGAAAACAACAAAATTTTGTATACCCAAGTTGCAATCCTAATAAAAGCGCAACAACTTTTAAATCTCCGCAAATTTTCCATTTATGTTCGTCATACTGAATCTTTTCTAAGATAAATTTCATTGTTTCATAGGATTCTTTCATGTTAGCACCATAACCTACCGGTACGGAGGGAAGATTGTTGCCATTATGTAACAAAACTGCCTTTAAGCTTGTTTTTGAAGAATCAATAAATAAACGCCACTCTTCAACTTTGTGTTGTGTTCCCAAAATATTCATAACATCACAGACACTGTTACAAAATATCAAATCATTATCTTGTGAAAAAAGCTTTTTAACTCTTCATCTCGATGCCGAAAAAAAGTTATTTTTGTGTTTGGTTGCAATAAATTCCATCCTTTTAATCGAGATCCTAAAAGTTCACCTTGTTGTTTAGACAAGTGTAAATCACGAACTAAATCATTAAGATCTCCTTGAGATAGTAGGTGTGGTGTTTCTTCCTGGAGACAGATAGATGAAGAAGCAATTTGAAAATCAGGATCAGTACTTATATTATCTGTTTCCTCTGATTCAGTTGAAAGATCAGAGCGCTGAGGTGGTTTTGGTGTAGGTAGTTCTTCACTGTGAGGAATTGGTTTTTTAGCAGATGACACATCAGGATACTTAATTTGTTTTTTTGTTTTAATTGTAATGCCTTTTGTATTAGTCAGACAAAAGTAACAATTAGTTGAATGGTCTGTCGTCTCCATCCAAATCATCGGAATTCCGAAAGGCATAGATCGAGATCTTTTTTCCCAACCCGTAAGAAGTCCTACACACGTAACACAACAGATGTGTGGAACCCACACTTTATCTTGCTGTCCAACAGGAAAACCGAAATAACTTTCATACAATTTTTTTATTAAAGGTGTTAAATTTCTTCGTTGAGATACAAAAGTTATTTCACCACAAATGTAACAGAACTTGTCAGGATCATTTTTACACTTTCTTGACATTCTTTAAGAATCACTCCACTTAGCAAACACAAAATACAGCCACTTTTCAGAAAAATAAAGCACTGAATTAGAAAATAATAAGGAAAAGACGATTAATATTAAACTTTACTGATAAGTACCGGAACACGGAAACTAGACCTAATCAAATCAATATACGTATGATTTTGTAGAGAGGTTAGGTAGATATTTCAAAAGTACTGCTTACTTTTTTTGTTACAAAATTTTGTTGGTCAGTGTTATAGGGATCCTCCGCCATACCATTTTTGTGGCATGATTTACCAAAATAGGCTTAATTCGAAGAAAATTTCTTCCCAGCGAGCATTTCTTTTGAGATCTAAGAACAGGAAATAATCGTTGTTGCCCAGATCTAGAGAATACGATGGATGCGGAATTCAATTCGAAGCCCAATTCATGAATTTTTGTCATCGTTTTTCCGGAGTTGTGACATGGTACATTGGCTTGGTGAAGCAGCATTTTCTTTTCTTCAAATGCGGCCGATTTTCGGGAATTTCGTTTTTTTTTCGTTAACCTTGCCGCCTGTTAAGGTTTTCCACGTTTTAGAGGATGGTTATCTCGGATGACCGGCAGTTGGACATGAAATTATGGAGTCCTGTTTCGTGCTATCTGGAACAACTTCATTTTTTCTGGACTTTTTCGATGTTTTCGTCGCTAACAACCTCTTTTAGTCGTCGACTGCGTTCAAAGTCTTCGGTGCTCATTTCACCACGTCTAAACTTTGCTAACCAATGTTTCATAGTTGATTTTTCTGGACCAGTGTCTCGCAATTACTCGTCAAGCCAAGTTTTTGCTACAACTATATTCACGACAATGAATATGGTTCCGAGCTAAGCAGAGTCCAATTCAATTCAATGAGATCTAAAGAAAGCTTGACGCATAGTTTATGTTCAATAATATTCCTAGCAGCCTTCAAGAGCAATATCACCAAAATTCTTGCAAAAAATCCTAAATAAAAAACACAAAATATTGCCCATTGACATCAAGTAAAAATTTATGCACTAACTTATCCACCAAATCCAGCCAAATATTTAGAAAAAACCTGAATACACACAAACCGCAACAATGTTGTACTCCGCAACTTTGAAGAAACGCGCAAGTGTCAAATCAACAAAATGTCTTGTGACCGCTTGTGTCTGTTTTGACGCATGACAAGTGCGTGTGGGCACACAATATACACATATACAAGCTTACATAAGCACAAACACTGGCAAACGCTTGGCGCGAAGCATAAAATGTACGGGGTTACATGGAGCGGCAGTGGCAGTAATTAGGTCAAAACCTTAAGCTCCCAGCTGAGCAGCGCGAAATTCCAGAAAAAGTCGTTCAACGCTCCGCGTACAGTATACTACTTGTACATACACCGTTAAAAGTACCGATGCGCTCCCGGATTTATTGCCTCTGACTATTTGCCATATTTTCCACAATTTTTTGTTTGTTGTTGCATTCCGACGCGCGCTTTATTTATGTGTTTTCTCCGCGCTACAAATACATGCCAACAAATGTATCTCTTTTGTGTATATATTTCACGTTTGCGGACCTCTTCACTTGTCTATTTGTTTGTTGGCCTATTTTCGTGTTTTCGTACACTTCTAGGGGAGTCCCGTTTGTCAACGTACAACGCCGCACAGTGCTTTGCATTTAACGCTGTACATGAGTATGTGTGTATGTTTGTATGAGTGCAGCGCTGTATATTTTCATCTGTGTATATTTATATCTTCATGTGGCAATGTGTTCTGGGGTCGCCGTGTGGGCGTAAAATGATGTCATCCATTGAAGTTTTTGATGTCTCGCAGCTGGTGTCGTTGCCTTGCCGTCGCCATTCAATACTTTGTGGCCACACTCATCCGGACTCGCGAACGGCCAAGTGGCACAAGTTTGTTAGAATTTTCATAATTTTTGCGCAGCAAAGCAAAGCATCTTGCATTACATTGCCAGCGAAGATGTACATCTGACCGAAATTGAAAAAATAAATTAAATAAATTATTTGGCTTCACTGACTAAAGTTGGAAGTGAGATGAACGGACTCAGAGTGTCTCAATAGAATTTATTCCAACAATTTTGGAAATGACTTCACTTGAGACCCAATAATCGCTTTCTTTTTCTTGTGCAAGTTTTGATGAATTTGTCAGTCAGTGATAAAACTTTGAGATCAGCCACGATTTCAAAAAATTAGAGGCAGAGGTATACTCGTCTACAAGCGAGAAAGAGGATCGTCTAATATAATTAGCCCTTAGCATAGTGGGGAGATCAAATTTAGATTTTATGTACCGTCCTTTGTGAAGCCAGATGAAAAAATTTTGTAGTTGGATACCAGCTATCAGCAAAACACCCCCACCTATCACAAACCGGCAAAATACACTAATCTAACACAAATCTACTTAGATGGTTTATTTCTGTATACGCTGTTTCAGCTGGATGTTCAAAAGTATGAATTCACATAAGTTTTTATCTTGAACTGGTAAAGCGGGACAGTCGAGCTTCCAGATCTCTTCCGATTTACTTTGGTCCAGAAGCACCATGCGGCTGCACAGCTACTGGTAGTGGACTAACGCTTGCTGAGCTGGTCTGGGGCCCAACGTTTCAGTAACATTTCACAAGAAGCGAGGATCTCCTTCCTCTCGTTTCCTTTCCGCATTTATGGAGATTGAAGTACCTGTGCTAACAACCTCATCAGCCTAAAAACCTATTCAGGGTCTCGTAATGACTAAATGATATACATAAATGTAACGAAATTACCGTAGAACGACTTACTTACATAAAATAATGCTATCAGCTGATTATTCAGATATTTTCGAAGCATATATTGGGTAGTCGAAAAAGTCTCTTCGTATTTGGTCAATAGATGTTGTTCCAGTCATACATATATCTCCAATGCTACCAATGAAATTTGTGAAGTTTACGGAGACAATGCTTCCGTTCTGGAAATTTCGATGTGAAAGATGTACCTCACTCTGGTCGACCTGTCGTTGAGAAATTCGATGAAATTATGGAAAAGGTTGACCAGAACCGTCACATAAGCAGCCATGACATCGCTAAGGAACTTAATATTCATCATCAAACGGTTTTGAACCATTTAAAAAAGGCTGGCTACAAAAAGAAGGTCAATGTTTGGGTACCACATGAATTGTCTGGGAAAAATTTAATGGACCGAATTAACAGCTGCGATTCTTTGCTGAAACGAAATGAAATCGAACAACTTCTGAAGCGAATGATGGAGAGACGCAAAGTGGATCAAATACGACAATAATGTGCGAAAAGGATCAGGGTCCAAGCCTGGTGAAGCTCAACAAATGGTCGCAAGGCCAGAATTGACGCCTCGAAAGGTTATGCTGAGTGTTTGGTTGGATTGGACAGGAATAATCTACTATGGGCTGCTCCAGCATAGCCGAACGATTGATTCTACATTTTGCTGTCAACAACTGATGAGATTGAAGCAACCAATCAAAAAAAAAAAAACAGACAGAACTGATCAACGGAAAGGTCTTCATCAGGACAACGCTAGACTACACAAATCTTTGATGATTCGGAAAAAACTGGGAGAGCTTGGCTAGGAAGTTTTGATGCATCCACTATATAGCCCCGACCTTTCAGCATCGGACTACCATTTTTCAATCAATGCAGAACTCCCTTAATGGAGTAAAGTTAGCTTCAAGAGAAACCTCTGAAAATTACTGGTCGCAGTTTTTCGCAGAGGAAACAGAAAAGTTTTACACTAATGGAATAATGTCTCTAGAGGAAGAATGGCAAAAAGTGGTTGACCAAAAGGGTACATATTTGATTATTTATTAGAAATACGAAAAGACTTTTTCGACTACCCAGTAATAACAAATTGGCATACAGCACCAAGCGAATAATTGTTAACACCAATAGAGAAGGCATGCAATACAAATATGTATCAACAAATTTCAACAGCAATAAATAACAACAATTGCAACAAGTAGTCAATAACAGAAAAAAAAACAACAAATCAACTCTAAGCTCAAGTTGAGCCACATCAACCAATTATTGCAGCGTCATCAGCCACGCCAATAGCACCAAAACCAGCTACCACAGCAACACTATAAGTTGCATATACAACCTCAAGTCGCATGTAGCGAAGAAGCTGCCTTGTGCAAGGCTTTGGCAATGTCAATGCGTTTGATTAATTACACAGGATGAAAACGCCAGTAATCCCGCAAACCGGCAACCGAGCAGCCGCACCGACAACAACCACAACCAGCAACGCAAGCACGACCACGCCAAATCAACTAAAACCAACCAGCTTTGCACACATGCACCTTGAAATCGCTGCGCTTGCCTCCGATGCGCTGACTAAAGTCAATGTTGCAATCCAATCAGTTGTTGGCGTTGTCTTCTTGTTATTGCTGCACAACATTCCAGCTGCGCTTTGGTTGCAAGCTGTTGTTCATAATAAAGAAATTGGTGTCTTTGCTGCTGTTGTTGCTATTATTGCTTTTACTTTATTGGCAAGCCACTGGCTGCTCATTGCGTCTGCTGCACTTGTTGTTGAGACTTCGGCGATTGATTATGTCGTCCTACTTTGGCTGGGTTGTCGTTGGCACATAAAGTGTACTTAATAATTTTTCAATAACAATAACAATTCGCTACGTATATACCTATATAGTTATACATACAAGTGCTCATAGGAATTATATTAATTAGTGAAGAATTCTGCGTCGCTAACGAATCAATAGCGCGCTGCAGCGACAGCGTCAGCTGGTGTTGCCGGTAGCTAGTACTGGGTTTGTCCGGGAAGTAATGGGACTGAGTCGATTTAAAAAAACGTAAACCAATCGTTACAATTCTGTAAAAACTTTCAAAGTTGGCTCCTTGTGCGTCGATGTAGCGCTGCCAGCGTGATTTCCAAGCATTGAAGGCGTCACGGAAGGCATTCTCCGGAAAAGCCTTGAGAGTCAAAGTGCATGCTGCTTGGATCCCCTCTGTCGTCTCAAAATGCTTGCCTTTCATCGGTCTTTTCAGGAAAGGAAACAAAAAAGTCCTGGGGAGCCAAATCTGGGCTGTAGGGCGGCTGCGGAAGCGTTGGGTTGCCGGCCTTGGTTAGGTAGCTGTTCACAACAAAGGCGGTGTGACCTTGGGCGTTGTCGTGGTGCCACTTCCAATCGGTTGCGATGCCTTGTAGGAGCCGATTGAACCTTCGTTTGAGTCTCTTGCGGACTTCCACGTAAAACTTGGCGTTGACGGTTTTTCCAGGAGGAACCAATTCATGATGGACGATGCCGATGTCAAAAAAGACCATGTGCGTCCTTTTCACTTTGGATTTGCTCATTCTTCCCTATGGTATGTGCTACTCGGAAGGTTGCCTTCTCGAAATGAACCGGTTTTGTAATGTATGAAGTAATCCATAAGCTTCCAGTGAATGCCGTAAGTCCCACAAAATGATTATATGAGGAGTGGAGGAGTTATAATTCGAATTTACCCGTGTTTACAGTGTCGGTAGGATTACTTCAGGGATATTTTCTTATGAAATTTGGTAGAGGACGAGGCCACCGGCAATTTCTCAAAATTTTTAGCTCACGTGTGCTCTTTTTAACGCGATCCTCTGTGTCAAATTGCAGTTTTATATCCATATCTTTTTGGTAGTTTTTTGTTTAATGACGCTTGGTGGCCAGGTTAGCGTTCCGATTACGACCATCTACGAATTCGTCAACCCACTCAGTCCCTCGGAATTCAACCCGCCACGTCATCCTCTTCTTCTATGTAGGCTTCTTCTTACTTATAGGTTATACAAACAACCATTAAGTGAGCAAAACTCTTTTACTCTGTAGCCATATGTTGCCAGAGTGTAAAAACTAAAAGGTTTCATATTATGGGAACCGTGATTGAAGATGGGATCTATTAGTCATCTTTACGGTTATTTGTTCATGATTTCCTGAGTCGCATCATTATTAAAGATCATAGATATTTTAAGCATTCAAGATCTTCAAAAACAGATTAGATAAGTCAGAGCTACCAAACTATGATCTTAAGCTTAGGGTTTGCTGATGACTAAAGCACTTAATTCTTTGTATACGAAAATTCAAGGAAGCTTATAAGAACTCATTGGGTTTCAGAGGCCTTGAGTGAAATCACATTTTCTGGCACGAAAACGACTGCAGATCAAAATAGCTTCCATAATGATTTTGTCAAAAACCGCCTAGAAATATGAAGAAGGAGGTAAAAGCAACAAATACTTGCTTATCTCTTCCCGATATCCTTGTATATCTCTACCATCCATTTCTTTGAGTTAGCGAAACTTTTTGTGCAGCACTTCTGCAAATTCTAAAGCACAGTTAACGCTAGAGAATAAAATACGTTGCACGTTACCTATACTTAGAGCCGCTCCAAGTAAGCCCGCCTCATCAATTATCCCCACAACTAAGTGTTATCCTCAAAACGTATGCTGTTCTGGCGCAATTCGACTTATACGAAGAAGCTGCAGCGCCGACAACGCTTATTGTTGTTGTTGCCCTACCATTTTCTCGGCTTCTCGCTTCGCGTATATATGTATGTCTATATAAGATTTTATTGTTGTTGTAGCTCATTACAACAATACGTGCATGCATGTAGCGGCAGGCAATCCATGAGCGCGTGTAATGCTTTAAGACAGGCTTACGCTGATGACTGTGGTAAGTCGAAGAATGCAAAAGCAAAAGTAAATACGTAGGAAATCCTGCCACACACGCACACAGAAATAATTATTTTCCGTCGCAAGTGCGACTGCATGTGTGCATGATGTAAACACACACAGCGCTATAAGCTGTTGCAACAGCAGCGGCTATGGCGGCGACAACGGCAACTTGTTGTTTTGACTTCAAGGTAATCTCAGTTGACATAATTAAATTAATTTTGCCATTGCGAATGACACAACAGTAACAGAAACAACAACAACAACAGCGGCAACTATGTATGTCGGCAGCGACGGCTCATTCACAAGCGCGCTTACAATTAAAATGTCATTTAATCTGCGTTGCAGCGCATTTTTGCGAATGCGTAAGTGTTGTTGCTTTCGCAGTGAGCTTCATTTTTCATTGAGAGCACTGGCGCGCTGTTGTTGTTGTTGCTGTGGCAGTGACGTGCTCATTTTCGCAAATGAAAAATATCGCTGGCGCATTGCGCTGACATTAATGGCGTTGAGCGTTCATTTACTGCCAATACGCGCTAATCGTATGCTCACCGATACACACACACCCAGACAAACTCACATATAAAGTATAAAATTGAGTGCGTTGGCATATCTGCCGGCATTTGCGTGCCCCGCTGTGCGCGCAAGCACTCTTGTCAATGTCTATATTTATTTGTATCAGCGCCGCTGATATGTGGATCGCCGCCATCACACACACACACACTCACACGCGTAGCATATTAAAGTTCATTTATGCGCATATTAGCGCATGTCAGCCTGTGTGTGCTTCATAACAACTTGCAACTTGTTCGCCGAGCGAGTGCAATGAAAATTAAGCTCACGGCCCTTCAGTATTTTTAATCAATCATTCGTTGGCGTGCAACCACAAGATGCGCTTTTTTGTTGTTATCTTGTGCTTCTCTGTTTCGGCGCTTCTTCTTCTGTATAGTGTTTCGCCTCTTATCCTACATTCTTCGCAAATAATTTGCTTGCCTCTTCATATTATGCGTAATTAAGTTGACGAAGGTGGGTCGAGTGTATTTATGAAAGGCGCTAAAGGCGCATTTTTGTGAATTTTATTCAAATTTAATTAGCGGCGCAATCACTTCCAAATAAAGGGTGTGTCGAAAGGAATTTTTGCATTTTTTTGTTTAATGAAAATATTTGTCATATTATCCTTGTTACCCTTTAGCTTTATATTTGGTTTATATAATTTTTTTATTGAAGCTCCCACAGCTTCGTGATATAACGGGTGATTTTTTTGAGGTTAGGATTTTCATGCAGTAGTATTTGACAGATCACGTGGGATGTCAGACATGGTGTCAAAGAGAAAGATGCTCAGTATGCTTTGACATTTCATCATGAATAGACTTACTAACGAGCAACGCTTGCAAATCATTGAATTTTATTACCAAAATCAGTGTTCGGTTCGAAATGTGTTTCGCGTCCGTGTCCGATGAGCGATGAGGCTCATTTCTGGTTGAATGGCTACGTAAATAAGCAAAATTGCCGCATTTGGGGTGAAGAGCAACCAGAAGCCGTTCAAGAACTGCCCATGCATCCCGAAAAATGCACTGTTTGGTGTGGTTTGTACGCTGGTGGAATCATTGGACCGTATTTTTTCAAAGATGCTGTTGGACGCAACGTTACGGTGAATGGCGATCGCTATCGTTCGATGCTAACAAACTTTTTGTTGCCAAAAATGGAAGAACTGAACTTGGTTGACATGTGGTTTCAACAAGATGGCGCTACATGCCACACAGCTCGCGATTCTATGGCCATTTTGAGGGAAAACTTCGGACAACAATTCATCTCAAGAAATGGACCCGTAAGTTGGCCACCAAGATCATGCGATTTAACGCCTTTAGACTATTTTTTGTGGGGCTACGTCAAGTCTAAAGTCTACAGAAATAAGCCAGCAACTATTCCAGCTTTGGAAGGCAACATTTCCGAAGAAATTCGGGCTATTCCGGCCGAAATGCTCGAAAAAGTTGCCCAAAATTGGACTTTCCGAATGGACCACCTAAGACGCAGCCGCGGTCAACATTTAAATGAAATTATCTTCAAAAAGTAAATGTCATGAACCAATCTAACGTTTCAAATAAAGAACCGATGAGATTTTGCAAATTTTATGCGTTTTTTTTTTTTAAAAAGTTATCAAGCTCTTAAAAAATCACCCTTTATTCCTTACTCATTAGAGTCAATCAGATCAATAACGGCTACTAAAAATCTGTGTCGCATATAATCAGTTCGTTATTCAGCGTAGTATTTACTCTCTCAACATTACTCTTAAAATCTAAAAGTTTATCAGCGAGTGTAAGTGGGCCTTTCATCTTCTTAGTAACCGCAATAAATATAGTATACTCGTATCATGAAGAGTTTCTACATACATATAAATAATATGTAAATCGTTTCCACGATAGCTGTCAACATGCCGAAACATTCAGAATATTGGAAAAGACCTTCGGGGATAATTTTTTGTCGCGAGCAATGGGTTTTAATTGCTAAAAATTATTCAAAGAGGGTCGATAACGCGTTGAGGACGACCATCAATATCAACTGATGATCAACAAGGGATTGGTGCTAGAGGATCGACGACTAACAGTCAGTGATCTTACTGGCATCGTTGGAATATCGGAAGGATCAGTAAAAACCGTTTTGAAAGATCATCTTAGCACGATTGGTTCCAAAATCACGTAATTTTCTTCAAAAAACAGCGTCACGTTAACGTCTGTGAAACAATGCTTTCTCACTGGCGATGAGTGCTGGATCTATGCGTACGACACGAAAACTTAATCGGCCAAACATCGTGGCAAAAGTGAGCCGAAACCGAAAGGAACACGTCATAATTAAGGTTTTGTTGGCAGTTTTCTTTGATTATCGAAGTGTGGTGTACTCCAAATTGTATTACAGCCAAAGAGGATTACCTTGAGGAGAACGACACATTCATATTGGCGAAATTCTGTCCCCTGTTGAAGGTAGATTGCTCTAACGACCGATTAATATCGATTTGCAACAAGGTTTCTTAAATTTACCAATGGTATACCAGGTTTGCGGATCGATTGCTGTACTTTATATAGTTTAATCGGTACTCAAAATAATCCAAGTGTGATGGAGAGGCCTTCTATTGAGCAAATATCAAAGAACTTGTCGTTGCCATTATAAACCAAGAACCTGCAGAGCTCCCGGAAGGTCAAACTAATACTATCTACAAATTTATGTCAGAACTGCCGAATCTCAGCTGAAAAATGATATTTCTACCCAGACCTTCGGCCTTTTTAACTGATTGCTTCATTGCTTCATTATGGATGGTCACTTTTTGATGGAAAGTATATGGTTATTGCCATTTTTGTATATACAAATAATTGGTAGTAAATACTTGGAAGTTACATTTAACGATTTTTTAATTATACTTCTTAGAGTTTTGCTCCTTTCGCCACTAGTTAAACTCTCGTATAATGCATGATCCCCTTAGTTAGTTTCTTATTAGGTTATATCACTATTTGGCTTTACAACAAGTTTTTGTATCGTGCCTTAGTCTGTTCGCTATAACAGAGTTCATAATTATAGAAATTCTTATAAAAATCCTTCGTACAACCCAACCAAATAACATCAAGCTCGGCCACAAGTCTATCAAATTTGCAAATGATTATACCACGATGCCAGAGGTAAGTAAGAAGGTACAAATCAAGTATGTTAAGGTTAAGGTAAGGGACGGAGTCACTGATAAAGAGGAGTAGTGAACTCCTTAGCGGTTGGATCGACGCTCAAGGGAGGTTTGGAGACAAAGTCCTCTGTCGGAAGCTCGCAATCAACTTTTGATTCAGACTGCCAGACCAAAAAAGTGCGGCTTCCTTAAGGGGATCCACTCCAATAGCAGAGCTGCTCTAGAGGCCTCGTGCTCGCTGACAGTGAGCTCATCAAACTTCTTCTATATTAAACTTGTCTCGGTGCCTGGCGAGATGAGCTCATTAGAAAGGGTACCCTTATTCAAATACCATTAAGATGGAACCAAACAGGTTTTCCCCTGGTTCTGGATCTACAGGCCTTGCGCGAGCTCAGTAAGCATTGGCCAGAGAGGAATGTAAAAAGTTGATGAAACTACTGGCTCTTAGAAGAAGTTCACATGGCCACATTGATATGTGTCCCAACTAAGCACTGTCCCATTAGCACTAACGCAGTGAGGCTAGAAATTTCGGAGGTCACAAGTTGTCAAAGTTACAGCGAGGATGACGAAGATAAAACATTTATATACTGTACATTTCATAACGAAGAGGCGTCTCTAGCAGTTTAAGTAGGATTATATACACCTAATTCCACCTAACCTAAGTCTCTGGTGGTCTATCAAAATAATCCTTACATAAGTCGAAGGAAAAGAGAACGTAGTCAGGTTTTTGGAACAAGTTATAACAGAAAAAGATAAAACAGTCTTTCATTCTTAACTAAAATCAACTAAAAACTCAAAAAAGTTGTTTGAAGCTCCAAAAATTTGGCTGAAAAAATACAAAAAATGGCATGAAATAACAAGATGGATCATCATTGCTCGGTCTAAAACGAAAAATGGCACAAAAATGTATAAATCAAAGGAAAATACTGTAGATAAATAAATTTCGGAAAAAAGCAACCACAACAAAAACAAACACACGCAATTGAAAAGCACTGTGTGCATAGAAATTGAATGAAAGTGAAACACAAGCGAGAAAAAGCCACACCAAATTCAATTAAAAACGCTGCAGCATGCAACATATTGTGGCAGGCGGCCGGATTAGAAAATAGGAGACTGCAGACACACACAAACATACATACATAAGTGTGCATGTGTGAGCGCTTGTAGATTCATAGATATTTATTTGCTCAGTGGCAGCCTCAATTGAAATCGCGCATTGCGATCACTCCAACGTTTGCTTTTAAAACACCAACCGAGACACACGCATACATGCGCCCAGACAAAGGCAAAGTGGCGCGTTGCTTTGGCGCTTTGTTGGCTGGCTAATCGAGCAGCAAAGGCAACAGTGTGCGCTTTTAAAGAGCGAGCGATCGATTGAAATTTAATGAAAAATTGAAATACATTAGCGTTTGGCTCAAACAACAACATCAACAACTGCAATAACGGTTTCACTTTCAATTGCAGCGCCAATAATGAGACTTTTTGTCTTTCGCGGCAAAGGAAAGCGAGCGAAAAAAGTGTAAGTGACTCGGGCATTAGGCGGCGATAGGCATCTAAACAACACCAATAACAATAACAAACAATACATAATAAATACAATGGCAAACAGCAGCTTGTTGTTGGCTGATTGGCTGCTTGCTGCAAGCGCTGGGACTTTCTTTTATTTCCTGCTGCCGCACGCCAGCGCTCTGCGCTCTGCGCGCTTGTGGGGAGCGATCGATGGCGCGATTGATTGCCGCAGCGTCAAAGGTGGCGTTCGCAGCGCTGAGCAGCGTTGGCGGCGCGGGTGGCGTTGTTATTGTTGTTGTTGCTCTTGGCGTTAAATGAGTTAAATGAGCAAAAGCCACTTGAGCTACTTGAAACGATTGACGTGGCGTTGCATTGCGGTACATTACTCATTTGCTCGTTGCCCGCGATCGTAATATGATAACAATAACAACAACAACGGCGCAAACAAAAAGTAACAACCACACAAACAACAAGCAACAACAGCGCAGCAATCACATCGGCTATCTTACATGCAATTATGGTGCCGCCGCTTGTTGGCGTGCGCATACAGTGCGCGCCAGCAGCAACAACAACAACATTACGTACAACAATTGCTCAGCAGCTGCTGTTTTTGAAAGCGCTTATCGTTGCACCCGCATCGCTGTACTTACGTACACCGTCTGCTGGCTTTTATGTTCGCTGCAATTGCTGGCATTGTTTTCACAAACACACACACGCACACAAACTCAGATTTATAGTATAAACGATATTGTTACCGTAGCTAATGATTGTTTTGTTTTTCTTGTAGCATGTTTTTTGTGATTTTGTTAGTGTTTTTTCCAACTTTCGATTGCGGTAGGACTGCGACTGCGCACTTACGAATTGTTGCTATTCATGCCTACCGCTAATGTAAACAATTTAGCCACCGATACAACATCAATATAAAAGTGCACCCACTACTTACTTGTCTTCTCACTACTGGATATATATGTATGTATATACATGAACATATATGTATATGTGTACTTATTTCAAGGCAGTGCACCACACACCTCAATTTCGTTTTTTCAGACTTCGCGTTCGCTCGCGCCATGCGCCATGACTCTAGTGTGGTTTCTATTACTAAATTTCGATTGTCTTGTTTTACGAAATTAATTTCTCAATACGCTCTTATTTTCTGACATTACAATTTTCAATTGTCTTTCGAAATTAATATTTCACAATCGTCAATGATCTTGAGCACCGACGCGCTCATGTGTTTGTTTTATTCCTGTTGTATGGAATATAAGTTGGGTTAGGTTAACAGGTCGATAATAAGAGGGATCCCATTTGGACAGCCTAGAATGCCGATCCATGTGGTGCTTAAAACTACTATATAACAGATCATACGAGCCTTACAGATCGGCAAAGCGCTTTGAGCAAGTTCACAAGTTGGTTGATACGGCTAATATCAGCTTCGGCTACATCTTTTGGTTCGCCATAGGTAAGATTACCGAAATGTTTCAGCTTCAGTCTTGCAAAGGCCTGCATATTTCCATCTCTAACTCCCTCACACAATTTCGACGACTAAGATTTCCGAGAATATTTTAAGCCTTACCGCATTAATATCTATTGGATAGAGTGCAGTAAGAACTCTCACGATTGTGGTAAGCTGAACTGTGCTAACAGTAAGTAGATCACTAGATCTCCTGTGTTCTACTCTAAGCCAAAAGGATCTTGTAGTCGCACAGGGACTAGTTGTCAACCAGAGTCTTCCAAGTGAACGCGAGGTCCATTGGCACAGTTTTAGACGCAAGATGTCAATGAATATCCAACTCGGTCCGATTCCGATGTGACTGCAGCAAGGGTGTCCGCTCTGGCAAGCTCATGCCTTTGCATTTGCCAGCGTTTCGCTATGACCGGGCACTCAAACGAGTCTGAAGACGAAGTAGCTTGATGCCACATATTTTTTGAAAGTACAGTTAGCGGGCTCAGCCTTGGTATTATCCCTCTACTATTGGAGACAATGCTGAGCTCCCGGAAAGGGTTTGCACTTCGTGCCAGTACGTCTAGAACCATCTTAATAACAGCCACTTCTACCTTATAAACTCTATAGTGGTAAGGTAGTCTAAAGCTAAGATCGACTTTGAGGTCCTCACAGAAACATCACTCTCCAACTTTTCCTTCTAGCTTCGGCCCATTCGTGAAAACCCTTAGCCTCTTCTCCAGCAGCTTGGCCCCATCCACATCTCTTGCTTTGGTAGGTGAACAGAGATAAAACCGCCGCGTGTGGCCTTTGCGACGCAGTAATGCAAGTTTTCTGGAATATAATTGAAAGAGGATAGAATTTTTGTGAGCCCTTGTTCGGACCTCGAACTTCCCTGAGCTTTAGAGCACACTTAGCAGCAACACACTTGCCGACAATGTCCACGGGTGCTTCGTTTAAAGTGACACTAAAGCTGTAGCAGTTCACAGTACCCCGAAGATGGCAATAAGAGTCACACTTTTGACGCGTTCAAACTTATGGAATATAATTTTTGTGATTTTTTAGTTTTTTTGAAGTAGGATAATGCAGTATGAAAGTCGAAAATTCCTAATAAAACGTATAGAAACATAAAAATATGAGGTTAGCGAGAGACACCCAAAGTAGTTAGTCTTAGCTTATCTTCAGATCTCTGAAAAGTTCTACACCCTATATTCATACTTTACTGAAAATCTCAGAAAAACAAGTATAGGTTCTTAAGAGTTTTAGTTTCCTGGAACCAAACAAATTTTATGGCCATCAGCCTGTGCTCTCCCCAAGCAATATCTGCATTAAGGATTCACTTCTGGTAAAAGTGAACTGCCTTTGAATATCAAAAAATCAAGGCATGAAAGCACTTCAAGCTGTAGACAGAAATGTATGAGAATTATCCGGTTTTAGGCAAAATTGTGGGTCGACTTAGCTAAGCATAAATACAGAAGTCGTTATATTGAGTTTAACTTTGATGGACTATTTCATTGTTGATAACACTAAAAATGCTAAAATTATTGAATCGCTTACTTACCAAACGCAGAAGAACAAGTGGCATACTGGTGGGCACAGGTTTAGTGACGGTGTGCTTTGGGTGGTCTGCAACACCCTACCAAGAAACAGAAAGCTCTGTATATTAATAATTAATGCAACTAATTAAGTGTTACTGAGCACTAAGTATATTTGTACAATATTATTCTCTTTACTCATGAGCTCAAGCACACGGATTTATAATTGGATTAGTACGCCATTTGCTTATTAATATAATTTCGGCGTAATTTCTTTGTGATTGCAATCAAATCGAACTTAAAAAGCCATTTCATTCGAGTGCTTTGCTAATGTGGGTGTGTAGAATTTCACTTTTGCGGGTGGTAAAGCGGAAAGAGCTGCACATTTAATCGCATTTCACGCTAAATAGGATATGATATTTTGCAATGCCGATGAAATGCAATCACTATATTACGAATTTACTTTACCGACTTAATATTTAAGATGCTAAGCTGTTCTTAATGTGAGATTTTATAAAATTATTATTATTATATACTTTTTTGTTCAGAAAGATATAAATTAGAGATGTTGGAATCTTTTGTGCTATTTAGTTGGGTTATGTATAAGTTAGCGCAGTGGATGTAGATATACTTGTACAATCAATACTGTATATATTGGGTAGTCAAAAAAGTCTTTTCGTATTTTGTCAGTAGATGTCGCATATAGTGTTGGCAAGATGAGATTTTAAGCTTAATTTGACCAAAAAAAACTTGAATTCGGGAAATTGTAGAAAAGTTACAACTGTTCAAAAATTAGTGAAAATAATGAAGAAATTCGCTATATTTTGAAATTTTTCTATAAAAAGGAATAATCCTCCGCGAGCCACCAATGAAATTTGTGAAGTTTACGAAGACGATGCAGTATCAGTTCGTGTAGCACAACAATGGTTCGCTCGCTTCCGTTCTGCAAATTTCGATGTGAAAGATGCACCTCTCTCTGCTCGACCTATCGTTGAAAAAGTCGATGAAATTATGGAAATGATTGATCAGGACCATCACATAAGCCATGACATCGCTAAGGAGCCTCAAATTCATTATCAAACTGTTCTGAAGCATTTAAAAAACGCTGGGTACAAGAAGAAGCTCGATGTTTGGGTACCACAGGAATTGTCTGTCAAAAATTTAATGGACTGAATTAACATCTGCGATTCTTTGCTCAAACGAAGTCAAATCGAATCATTTCTGAAGCGAATGGTAAAAGGAAACGAAAAGTAGATCAACTATGACAGTAATGTGCGAAAAAAATGTGTGAAAATGATGGTCCAAGCATGGTGAAGCTCAACAAATGGTCGCAAAGCCAGAATTGACGCCTCTAAAGGTTTTGCTGAGTATTTGGTGGGATTGGAAAGGAATCATAAGCAGCTCCAGCATGGTCGAACGATTGATTCTACATTTACCTATCAACAACTGAACAGATTGAAGCAAGCAATCGAAAAAAATGGCCAGAACTGATCAATAGTAAGGGCTACGTTTCCATCAGGAGAACGCTAGACCACACATATTTTTGATGATTCGGAAAAAACTGGGAGAGCTTGGCTGGAAGTTTTGACACATCCACCATGTAGCCCTAATCTTGCACCATCGGACTACCATCTGTTTTGGTCAATGCAGAACTCCCTTAATGGAGTTAAGTTTGCTTCAAGAGAAGCCTGTGAAAATTACTATTTGCAGTTTTCCGTCGAAAAACCAGACAATTTTTACACTAATGGAATAATGCCTCTATTGGAAAAATTACAAAAAGCGGTTACCAAAATGATACATATTTGGTTCATTAAAGTTCATTATAAATAAAAAAAAATAATTAAAATTTGATTAGAAATATTTTTTCGACTACCCTATATTATCTTTCTTCCTCTACCAGTTTCGCACTTTGATCTTCCACTTATCCTTAGCTAGTATTTTTGCGTTTCTCCTTTGAGCCTATGTATCGATCTTCGTATCACATTTTATATTTTGAGGTTAGACTCATTTAAACTATTAGTATTTCACATATTTCCACATCGCTTTCATTTTTTATGTTCAATAAATCCGTTACATGCACATTGGCAAATCACCTTCTGCAACATTTCGAAAAAATGTTCATAATTTTTTATTGGACCCCCCGGAAATTTCAGAAAACCACTTATTTAGGCAAAACAAACCATTAAAATTTGTAAGACACATTGCAACACCAACCGTTTGTTATTGCTGTTGTAGGCGTCTGCCCATTCTTGCGTTTACCTGCGCGCCATTAACTAATTTTCACCCAATTCCACCTTCTGCATAATTTCACAGCGCCACCAGTGATTTTCACACATTTTCGCCGGCAAATTACGGAATTCACGCCAAAGTGTACACATAAAAACAACAAATACACGAGTACATACACGAACATTTCTTCCGAGCACGCACTAAAGCGAATTTATACAAATATGAATAGATTTTTGTAAATAATACATATGAGCTTTTGGCCACAACTGCCGGTGGCATGTTTATCTCAACAACAAGTTACATGCAACATGTGCAACCAGCAATCGTAGCTCATATGGATTTTTTGCTTATTACTTCAAAAAATAATATAAAAAGGTGCCGTAATCGCAACGCTAAATAAAGTAAAATATTATTTCGATGACCCAAATTTATACAACTCCCTGCGTGATTTTCTATTTCATGCAGCCAAATAAAGCGCCAACATAAGTGAGTGCGTAGCTAACAGCTGGTAAGTTGTGAGTTCGCAACCCGGTTGGAGAAAAATATCTAATTTCGCTGAGCATACTTCGGTTCAAGTTGAAAAATTATACGACTTGTTATAACCTTGACGCCTGCAAGGCTCTTGCGGAAGATCAATAGCCACATAGTGTTTCCAGCGCCCCAATGTGCGGAAGAAACACGGCCTCCGTTGCTGCTTAATTATTTTGAAAAGCAAATATCGCCGACAGCCCCTGCCTGATATATTATAAAGTGTGAATATAACTTTTGCCAGGCGCTAAATTTCTGCTCAAATTGTTTTGTTGGTGGTCTGGTCGCGATCACCCTGCTTGTGGGGCATATTTATGCATGACCAGCCATAAAAATAGTGGTGTAATTAACAGTTACCACAATGACGCATTAAATTGCTTGAAAAGATTTTTGAATCACTTCGCGTGACGTGTGGAGTAATTCAGTCCGGTGTTTGGGTTCGGAATTCAGTTCGACTAAGCTTTTAAAGTTATGCCTGGCAAATGTTGGATAGTGTAGCGCTTTCTAACTGCATGCGATGCCCATTGGCTTAGTGCTAGAAGGCAAGGCATCAATGAAGATCCAACTCGATGACTCCTGCGCTATTTTTGCTGCTCTGCTGTTGGAGTGAACGCTCATCTCCTTGATAAAGGCTGCACTCCATAACAGTACGTCTACCGCTACCTTGATGGTATCCACTGCTACCTGAAAACCCCAAAAATGATCCGATAGCCTAAAGTTAAGATTGACAAAGAGCTCCATACAGAATACCTCCCTCCAAGCTTTGACATCTACTGAAAACAGCTCACTGCGGCTCTTCTTCGGCGACATCTCTCTACCCACGCCTCCCTCGTTGCTATGTGAGCAGGAAAAAAGCCATCACGAGTGGTCTCTGTCAAGCAGTGATCTAAGTTTTCAGGAATGCAGTTGAAAGAGTAAAGAATTTCGAGGTATCTTTGTTCGGACATCTTCATATTCCCAGCTTCCCCAAGTATCTCTTTGAACACGTTCAAGATTTTTAAGAGTAAAATTTTCAAGCGTCCTTGACCAGATGAATACACTTTGGAATATAACTATCTTGACTAGGCTTTCGTAAAGCCGAAACACTACCTCTGGTTCCCAACTTTCCCTACAGCTCCTCTACAACAATGTAAGGTAACTGATGCCTCCTTACTCTTTCCTCAAAACACAAGCTTTTTATAAAGGATAAGCCCTAGGTTTATTCTTTCTAATGAGTTAAAGATGCGAAAATCTGAAGAAGAACAGAGCCACGTTTGGGATGTTATACCTTCTTGGTTTCATTTTAAGATTCTTAGTTTCGTTTAATCTTTGTCTTTATTTAAAAAATGCGAATCTGAATTTATCACTTCAAGAAATTTTAACCTCTTTTATCTGTGAACGAAACGTAAATAACCTAACCTCTAAATTTTTGGAATTCGGCATCCTTTAAAGCCTTCGAGCGGTAGTTTGCGGTGACTTTTTCAACATTTTTCTTGTCGATCGGTGGAGGCGATTTATATCTAAAAGTATTCTCACATACTGATATAGTTATAAAGCTGGAATCAACGTGAACAAAGGCTAATTATTCGAGAGCCATTGGAAACTTAGCCTTCGATATTTTACATTATAATTTTGTATGAAATAAGATAGATATAGGATAAAATATTTCCCACAGAAGCTCTATTTTACTGTCGCGCTGGAAGTAAAAAAATTATATATTCTTGGTTAACTAATATTGTGACAAATTTTGGCGTTGTTGAGAGCATAATCTTTCACAACCTCCTTTACGAATATTTCTTATACCAAAACTACCGAAAGGCGTCGCCGGAGACCCGCCCAAAATCTGTCTACACACCATGAAACTCGTATACAGTAGCCAGTAGTCTTTCATGTACACTCCTCAATTAGCCAAGTTAAGGTTAAGCAGCATTCAGCGGCAATAATAATAAACCAACAACAAACATAAATTGATAAAACAACAATAACAAAAAAATAAAAGAATGCCAGCAACCATAACCGAAGAGGTCATAAATGGTCGCGGAAGAATGCATAAAATAAACAGAGTAAAAAAATGAAAAACAACAACAACAACGGAACGTCAAGTAAACAACCAGCAGCGTAACAAAATTTGTTAGATATAAAAATAAGCGCTATAAAAATCAAGAAAACCACATAAAATACCGTAAAAGCAACAAAAAGGCAATATTTTGTAGTAGACAGATTGAGGCGCTGATAAGACGCGCTTAATTAGATCGATCTTGTGTGCGCGCGCATTAGCAACAACACTGCCCAGGCAATTGTAAAGGCCAAAGGCAAAGGCGGAGGCAACAAGTAGTGTACTTTAACGCCTAGCACACTGGCCAAAAGCGCGTCACGATAGACGAACGCTGCCGGATAATGGCGCAAGTATGTGGAGAGGGGTAAAGAGGAAGAGTGTTCGCGCGATGCTGCAGGGCGCGTCTATAGGAGGTGTGGTGGCTGGAAAGATTTAAGAGATATCATAAGTATGTAGTCGAAAGTCGTAAACGCAACAAAAACAAAAAACCGATGCGCCACTTATAAAATAGCGAAAGAAATTGTCTCTCAAGCGCATAAAGGGAGCCATGCCGCCGGTCATTGGCCAACAGCCACTAGCCACTGGTCAACGGATGCGCTGCGCGCAGAATGCTGATAGCCGACCGACAAGCTGCTCGATTATAAAATGCAACAGATTAAAACCACTCAAGCTTAAATTGGAATCACGATCTTATTATTTATCTTAAATATTATATCTAAGAGTTGCTGTCAGCAGCAGGAGGGGTAGCGCTGTTGCAACTGAGCGCCTGCAATGCGCGCTAAAACACAATGTGGCACAGTTCACATGGCAAGCGCAGGCACACGAACCAAATGATCAACGAACTGTCCAAAGAACTACCAACCAACACACACATACAAGTATACTTGGCGCGCATTGGTTTTGTGATAAAGCGACAGCGGTCGGCGACGCTTTTTCGAAGGCGCATGTGGCGGTGGAATGCGCGCGCGCGCTTGCTTCGCGATACATGAGCATAAGTGCAGATGCAGATACAGATACAGATGGGATGCGATGCGTTGCACGCTGTAGAAAGCAGTCGACGCGCAGCTATACGCATGCGCGCGACGCAACGCATCGCATCGCCTGGCATGGTGAGCATTGATGGGTCGATAGCGGAGTGAAAAAAATGAAAAGCGACAAAAAGGAGTAGTAAATACGCTTAAGTGATAGCCGACGATATTTTTGTAATTTTGTTGCTAATGTGGTGCGCTTTAAGTGTTGTCTCACGTGAGGCACTTTATCCGCGCCATATCCTTTCACGCACAGCAGCCTACACAACCAACAACAAGTCGCGCTCACCTGCTCGTGTTGCTATCTACCTTTCGCCTGTCAGCTACGTCTTTGTTTTGTTGCTGTTGTTGTTTTGCATGTGCGTGCGCTTTTCATTATTTTTAAATGCCTTTCGCTTATCTAAAAAGCAAAATGATTTTACGCAATTGATAAGCCCATAAAAGTGCAGCAAACAAACACACAGAGCGCGAGCGTTTGTGGGGGTACTTAGTACAGAAGTTGAAATGCGTGCAAATGTCGTAAATTTAGTGGAAAAAATTGTTAAGCGGCAGTTAGTTGCGTCAATGTTGCAGTAAAATGTTGTAAGATGAGTCAAGGGGAATAAAATTGCACTTAAAAACAAGTAAATACAGCTGGGAGAGGCTTTGCAAGCGCGCAAATGGCTGAAGAACTGCGCAGTGCGTTAACTGAACTTGTGGAACACTCACAACAAAATTATCAATGACGATTATTTGCTTTAAGAGTGATCACATCCGCCCTTGCCGTTGCCTTTTCAATTGAATCTCTGAATATGAAAGCTTTTAGTAAGCTAGGAGTGATTTTTTTCGACCTTGAGTTTCAAAATCTCTTCTTTTTACCCATGAACTGTGAGTTTACAACCTATTAAGGTTTAGAGATGTGATCAACTTCCTTTGAGACAAATTCCAACTCGCCCAGCAAGCTCCATGAACTGGTCAAACGTAGCGTTTCTGTACAATCCTTTTACTAGTGGATGTATTTTTTGAATTGTGGCTGAAGTCTTTTGAATTTGACCGAATAATAACGGTTTAGTTAGTACCCATATCTTCCGCGACATTCAGACTCCAGAACTTTTAAATTAGCTTCCTGGTGTTTAGCGCGGAGCTTTTGTACGTGACGCCAATGCAGAGACAAGATTCTGTTCTTTCCACAGAATTTTCTAACAAAAAAGTGGATATTGTGGACCTCAGTAGTATTAAGTGAAGGCCTATTAGTTTCAACAGCATTTGTCCCATATAAAGTGCATATGGTTGAAATATTTAACCCATATAAGTACTGTAGAAATCTATAGGCTTTCATATTCCCCTAAAATGCAATTTCTCTCATAGTCGCACCATGTCATTCACTTCGTTTTTTACTTTTGCACCGCCTCTCTTGTAAACAATAAATCACCCAAACGCTCACTTTGCACTTCGGCAAGAGTTGTTAATCAAATTTTTCTTAACTTTTGCAATTGTTGTTGGCTTTGCTATGATTGATTTAAATTTCATTGTACAATAAGTTAGTATTGCTGCTGGAAAGTGAATGATTTGAAGAAATGTTTACTCGTTTTCGCTTACTTTTCATTGCGGCCTCCCTTACCTTTCACTTCGGTCTCCCTTGTTTCCAGTGAAAAGAAATCCCAACCGAGTGCAGTAGCTTTAATTAAAACTCTTCTTTTTATAAATTATTCAATCAGCTCGACTTCATTGAAATCTTCAAGCATTGGCTTTTCGGTGATCTGTCGAACAACAAACGAAAATGAAAAACATTAAAAAGTGAATATCAGCGAGAAATTAGGTCTGCTTGAGTTTCATTATTTTGCTGATTACTGCATGATTAACACTTTTGGAACTGTTATGAAACGAAGCAAATGATAAATGCCAAATAAAACAAGTGTGTGGTGAAAATCGCCAGTTGCAAGTTGCAAGTTGTATTTTCGAAGCTTTCGAATTTTGGTTTCGAGGAAATTAAATATTTTAGCTAAGTAAATTGGATGTGCACCGAAAGAAGCTAGACTTACTACCAGATATAAACCATAAAACCTTGCGTGGTTTACTTAGTTCAAGTCCCCAAACATAGGAGCTCATAATTTTGTTTCGACCTCAATAAAGGTTTTTGCAAGGAAAGCAGGTCTCTCCACCAATCCAAGAAGTCCGTGTCAAGACAAATGGAGGATCTCATTGTTTTATAACGAACTGGATAAAGGTGTTTCCAAGGAAGTCTCTCCAACTATCCCAGAAGACTATGTCAAAATAAACGGAGGATCTCATAATGATATATCGGCCTCAGTAAAGGTGTTTCCAAGGAACCAGGTCTCTCCACCAATCCAAGAAGTTCGTGTCAAAACAAAAGAAGGATCTCATAATTTTATATCGATTTGATAATGATGGTTCCAAGGAAATCAGGTCTGTCCACCAATTCAAGAAGTCGGAGTCAAAATAAACGGAGGATCTCATAGTTTTATATTGATATGGATAAAGGTGTTCGAAAGAAATCAGGTCTCTCCACCAATCCAAGAAGTCCGTGTCAAAACAAATGGAAATCTCATAATTTAATATCGTCTTCTATGAAGGTGTTTCCAAATAAACCAGATCTGTCCGCTAACCCAAAGGCCTTGTCAAAATAACCGGAGAATCTCATGATTTTATCCCGACCTCGATAAAGATATTCCCACGGCAGTTAGGTTCCTCCACCAATCCAAGAAGTCCGTATCGAAAGCTCTATAAAAACTTTTCCAAAGTCTATTTTTGACCTCAGGATTCCAGTTCTCTCTCAATAATTGGACTTCGCTTCAACAACATAAAAATACCAGAAATACATAAAGCCGCTCGAAATAATATTTTTAAGACAAAAGAATGTCGCTCTCAAGCTTAATATTGTGAATCACGATTTCAACTATAAAAATGATAAATGATCGTGAAGTTCATACTCAAATGAAGATCAAACAAAATAGATTATTGCATGAGCCAAACGCTTGCTATTTCCGTATGGCAATCCGTAAGCATCCAAAACGTCAAAATATTTATTAAAATATGTGCTCTTCAGACATAAAGACATCACTATTGCCCCACCTAACAGTATTCTAATCCACTTGCCAGCCGAGTACATGGGAAATTAGAAGAATCAATTAAAGTGCCAAGCAAATGAAAACCAAATATAAATATAATTATTAAAAGCACTTCACGACAGAAATAGGGTACAAAAAACATTGCTTCCGCTGAGCACGGCGCGTCGACGCTCCTAACTCTACCAGCAATATTTCGCCAGTTCGCAGTTTTCTCACAACATTCACGCGGTCCAGGCGTCCACATGATAAATGATGCGCAACAGTTGTGGCAAGTATGTGAAAATAAAAATAAAAGTAAAAGTTTGATAGTTACGGTATATTTACAGGCATACCTCTGAAGTGTTTCACATGTTCAGTTTTTTGCTGCTCTTCGATTACCAGTTTGCCGCGCACCGGTTTATACGCTCAATCAATACACCCTTTGATGTTCACACACTTTTAGTGAAGTATTGTAAATAAAAGAATATATATACCGTTATTAAGTAACAAATTAAGCTTCTCTACAACTTCTTTCTACACAAAGTACTTTTCTTAAATGAAAAAAATTATAAAAAAAACTGGTCACATTCTGGCGGCTTTGTTGCTTGTCCGCTACTTTTGTGCTTCTTTTTTCATTTGTATTGTGGAATTTTAATTACTTTCCATACAGAAGAAGAATAGCATAGTCTGCCAAATGGTAGCCAAGGCAATTATTTATTATGCTTTTTTCTCTGACACCTACAATTTCAGAAAATTTGTACCGCCATCAACCTGAACAGCTGATATTCGGTGCTGGCAAATCGTGATGATCAACAAAGTTCAGTCGTGCGATCGATGCGTGCTCATTTTGTCGCAGCCTTGCAGGAAAATTTCGATAAATAGATAAGTTTGTGAAGTAGGCACTGAAGGTCTTTTTCAAGTACGAAACTCACTCGAAACTTAGATGCCTCAATGTTAGTCAGAGTCTGCCATCTAAGCAATGTTTTCTGGGTTCAGTGATCTCTAACTCCATGCGGGATAATTACCTTGCCACTGCTATATGCTTAGACAGCACTTCCTGACGGTTAAAAATTCGCTGCCTCCCTTCGGAAGTATCCCTCTATTTGTGTTTCTGTTAGCCGACTCTCCATTTGTTCCACTACAAGAATATTTGGCATCTTTAGCAGCTCTGTAACCATCTCGGTGACATAGAGAAAGATCGCTGGTATTTTTTTTTTTTTTTTTTGAGTTCTTATGTCGTCGTCTTCTCAGCTATAACCCAAAAATACCAGCCAAATATGAGTAGCTCTAAGTCTCCACTGATTAAATGATGAAGTAGAGCATTTCCTACAGAGTCATCCACAACTAAAAAATGGTCTGCTCACTTATACACAAAACAACATGACATCCACTGCGTATCGTGCTGCTCAGCTGATGGATTACATGTCGACTGAGCGATTCTTTACCGTCTATGACTACGTCAAGCGTGCGTCAGCCATTTGGCAAATGATTGTCGATCGCGACCTGTTGAACTACTCAAAAGCAACATAAGCGACGTAAGTCCGTTCACTCTCCACCGCACCAACCCGCAGCAGTTGGACATACGCATTACTCAACCACTCATTGTGGTCAGAGTTACTGGTGATAGGATGGAGTACCATAGACTGTTTGGCTTGCTAGCCGAGCCCAGCTACCAGTCGCAGCCTGCGTACGGTGCGTCGTTAACTCTAGCATTGATCGCATTGTCAATCTGTTGTGAATCAGTTCATGTGGCATCACATCAATCCATCAAATAACCAGCTGTGCCAACAAACGCTGTCTGTCTGTAAGTCGTCGTCAGTCGGTCAATGGAGCGCTCATTTATATTTAATACACTTTAAACGATTTCTTTGCTGAGGTCTTTTTAATACTTTTATTGGACGTGTCTGTGATTTGATTGGCACTGGGCACACTTTTGGGCTTATTATATGATATTTCATAGTATTTTCGATATGTATTATCTATCTTTCCTTCCTTTTCTTCATCATATTTACCAGTTAGAAATTTTACTTTCACTGTTGTAGTACCTCAATCAAAAGCTTGTTTTATGGGTTTTTCATCAAACGCTTTTTAGTTTTTATAGTTCTGAACGGGTTTCTGAAATAGCTGAGTTCTTTAAAATGACAAGACCTCATGTACTTTGGTAAAGTTTTGAAACTACGACGCTCAAATAATGTAAATTGCATCAAATGCTAAACCTTTGGTATAAATTTCATCAATTTTTTTCAAATGTGATTTATGAATGCAGTTCTCATCAGACTTATGTAGGTATATTTGACCACAAATAAGATTTCTAGTGTTTTGAACTTTACTTTACCACTACCTGTCAGTTTATGAGACCCGTCGTCGCATATAAATTGCATTCTGCTCAGAACTATAATAATTTTCTAGACGCTTTTCCCTAAAATCTCTGCTATTTAATTAAGAATCATTAACCTAAACGTCGGTTACTTTTGGAAAATTTTTTATTCATATTTTCAATTCACTTTTTCTTTCTTCATACTAATGCTGTTGCTGTGTAAAATTATTTTTTCTGAAGAGAACTTAAGTAGTAAAGTTTTTTCTCAAAATATTTTATAAAAAAAAAGGTTATGTGTGAGCCAAAGCGGCGACCTCTTGCTGCTCTTTATTGCCTGTGCGAATAGATTTATTGCTTCTAAAAGATATCGAACATATTTTACTAAAACACTTAAGTCTTGTTGCACAGAGCGCATGATGTTGGCAAACACCATCTGTGCTTATACTGTTTGCTTGTTGCGTGACCTTGACTTGCCCTTAATGCGTGATGAAATATTTATTTCATTATGAAATATTACAATTTGTGTTACAGTTGCCAGATTTTATAATAATCCAATTATTTTTTATGCTTTTGTTGCTGAGGAAAAACCTCTTCTTATCTCCATCGGCGTTGATACCGCTTAAGCAGTTATAGCCGAGTTATTCCGAGACTGCTTTCTTCTATTCATGGCGAGTCCCAATTTCAGCGCATAAACCTAGAGAGGGTTACAGTCCTGGAGAGGTATAAAATCTCAGTTTTTTGAAATATTTCTTGATATTATCAATTTTTTATTGAACTCTTATGGTACTTAAGAAAATTAAAGCCCTTGTTGTTGTCTAGGTAAAAAAGCCAGTCTGTTCCGGTTACGTAGAGCCGACTGTGGTGAGCTGTCGAGATGGTTGGTCGGTTGAAAAGTGAAGCGCATGTGCGCAGGGCTGCAGGCGGTCGCTCTTAGGCCATTCGTAGGCCTCTTGTACTCCCGCTTGACAACAAATGTAAGCCTTATCCAGAAACTCAGCTAATTTGGTAAAAAAACTGATTCATTTTCAACAATCTCTTTTAAGTTGGAAGATCGAGATCTTTTCTCACCCGGCTGAAGGCTGGGCATTCGCATAGTTGATGTTCCAGCGCCGCCACATCCTCCGCACATAGTCTATATTCCGCCGACTCCACTTTTCCTATTTTCTAAAGGGGTGATGTAACTAAGCACTTGTTTGCCTTGCAATAGAAGTTTTCTGGTCTCCCCACTATCAACACAACCCAAAAGTAATTTTTTAGTATACCTTGTATTGCTTCTGTTGCAAGACTTGCGTCGTTTCCCTAGGATCGATTTCTTTAAACATTCCTTAAAGGTGTTGAAAGGGCGGGAAGGTCGAGATGAATTGAAAATTAGTATGTTTTTAGAACCTTGATGGCTTTTGTCCCTGTGTTGATTGTATTCCAAGACTTGAAATCTTCTTCAGTCCAATACTTCAAACAACCCTTGAAGATGTTGAAGGCCGAGACGGGGACGAGATGAGTTGAAAATTTTTATATATTTGAGAAGTTTGATGGCTTTTCACATATTAAATACTGGTTAGAAAATCATAATCATCGCCCCAGTTTCCTTTCAACATAGAAAAGATCATCAGTTATTCATGAGAACTTATAAGTCATTCAATTTGTTGCAATATAAAACCTGCTTGTGTACCGAGCCCTATCAGATAGAATTGAAACACCTGGCAAACGTTTGAAAAATATTGCAGAAAAAATTCTGGATGTGCCAGATATTTTCAAAAAATTATTTAAATGGCAAAACAAAATCTAAAATTCCAATAGCTGTTCCAAGCAAACTTCAGCTCGGTAAAGTTAGATCTAGAGTGGGCTCGAATAATAGAACACTGTTCTGGTTTTGGCGTAAAAGGAAGAGTGAATTTCAAGTCAAAGCTGTGTAAATGTCCAAGCGGTCCAGAAAAGTTCTCCGTTTTAATCACTATAAACTGGGTCAGAAAACCACTCAAAAGCAAACCTCATAAATCTTATGGCCGAATGTCCGTATAACATTTGAAAATACTGTTTGTAACCGAAATCATCACAGCTTCAGTTTTACAACATTTCAGTTCGTTTTGCGCTTCCCTAAAATATCGCATTCTCAGGAAGCTACTTAGCTAATTAAATTGACTTTTGAACGCATTAGAATAATTAGTACAGCAATAGTATACCTTGCATTGCTCGCACTGCGCTCCGTACACCGCTTCTACAGGCTTCCACGGCAGCGACAACTTCCTTTATTAACAACTAAATTCCACTTGCTGCCATTTCATGCGAATTTATGCGCACAAACTTTGAGTAAACCCTTTAGATTTGCGCAAATTTTGCGAATTATATATGAGCATGGGTGCTTGGTGTTGTTGTTGCGGTTGCCGGCGCCTCTTATTGTAATTAGTAATGCATAAGCGCTTAATTTTCAAGTCAGCACCTCTGCAACGCATCAACTGTATTTAATACGGTACAACTTTGAATAAATTAATTAGCTGGAAATGCATGTAAGTATATGTATGTACGTATATGTATGAGTGTGTAATTGCTAAGCCTTCCTGTCACGTGCTGTGCGCTCTTACCACACCACAGCAGCTGTTGCATGAACTCTGAAAGCATTTGCATGCGGTTGCCTCTGTGTATGTGAGTGTGTGTGAGTATGCAAATACTGCATGGGCGAGGCGGCGTTAAAATGAGTTGCAGTTGCAGTTGCCTTTAAGCGCAAGCAAAACGAGATATTTGCAAAATTATAATCACATCTTCCGACCCAAATACCGAGCTAACAATGCGGCATGGCTAATGCCACCACCCAAACGTCAACTTCCTGAGCGGGCGCCTTTCACTCGCTCGTAAGTGGCGGTTAGCCTTGTGGTTGTTGTTGTTGTGATGTTGGTTGTTCTTGTTGTGGTGTTGCTTGTAATAAGCCATGTGGGCAGGTGTTGCAAGCAGGCAGACGCGCGCTGCACCGACAATATGCCAAAATGATATGCAACAAATGTGCAAATATGATTGCCTGTAAGTGTGTGCGTGTCTCTGTGTTTGTGTGCGGCTTATTGGCAAGCATTTTGGCGCGGCTTGACCGCAACTTCAGTGCGGTATTTAATGCTTACAACACGTACGTTGCCTTATATGCCAACGCGTATGTACATATGTATACATGTGTGCTTGAATTTATATATATATTTATATGTGCATGTGTGTGTGTGTGAATGCGCACGAGTGCCATGTCGATTGTCTAAATTAGAATTTTCTATACAGTATTGTATAATTTAACGCTTGTTGAGCATAACATGAACTACATTTGAATGGCAAACAGCAAACGAGTA
Source organism: Bactrocera zonata (assembly GCA_037783105.1). Taxonomy (NCBI): domain Eukaryota; kingdom Metazoa; phylum Arthropoda; class Insecta; order Diptera; family Tephritidae; genus Bactrocera; species Bactrocera zonata. The sequence goes on along the minus strand of JBAWJQ010002060.1, from coordinate 111,101 downwards.
TGAATTTCTAAGCGCTCACCGGATTTACTTACTCACTGGCTAACCTATATATGAGTTACCGACTCACTGAGTGACTCGCACATACTCCGTACTCAATTGCAATTACAATTAGATATGCACTCGTATGTTAATGCAACAGTAAAGCGACAACAGCGGATATTATAGCCGAGATTTATTTGTGCCTACTGCAATGCAAACAAGCGCACACCAACACATAAGCACACACACACATACATGCCTTAATTCAAGCTTGCACTCACTGGTTTGCTGGCTTTCTTGTTGTCCGGCTGCCTGGTCAGTTGACTGGTTTGCTGCTACCGCCAACCGTAGCACTTATTGTTGTTGCTGTTGTTATTCTATTTGTTTGTTGTTCGTCGGTTTCGGTATTCAATTTCCATTTCCTGCAATTGTGTTTTAGACACACTTAAGCAATTGCTGCCTGTTGGCTATTTTGTGGTTACTCACTGTTCTATTCGTTTGTTAGGCTCACCGGTGGTGTGTTGTGGTGCGACTTTTTTCTTCTGCTGTAATAAATAATAACATATTTTTTTCTCCCCTGATTTGCGCATTGAAGCCCACTTATCTAATTGGCCGCGCGCATATTGAACCCCTTGCCATCGAACTGGTAAACAATCGGTTTGTTGAATTCCCAGTTGGCGCACAGTGGCGTGTTGGTGGCAAATATGTTACATTTTTATATCTTGGATGCGATATATTGTGTGGAACACGAAGTTTGTAACCCCAAAAATGCCAGAGAGCCTACAAAACATATATATTGGGTAGTCGAAAAAATCTTTTCGTATTGCTAATCTAACTTCAACTTATTTTTTTTACTAATAATGAATTTTAATGAACCAAATATGTACCATTTTTGCCATTTCTCCGCTAGAGACATTACTCCATCAGTGTAAAACTTTTAACAAACAAATAGTAGCTCGATGGTGGACGGTAGATGGGCTATATGGAGGATGCCTCAAAACTTTTCAGCCAAGCTCTGCCAGTTTTTGCCGATTCATCAAAGATGTGTATGGTGTAACTTTGTACTGATGGAAGACGAAGCCATTTCCGTTGCCGCATCTATTGACAAAATACGAAAAGACTTTTTCGACTAACCAATAGTATATCCAGGCCAGAGCAGGCTACCAGCTTTTGAGCTTTAAGCAAAAACCTAATGTTAAGCCAAACATAGTTTAGACTTCTAATGTGATTTTCTGGTTAAGAACAATAGTTTTGCTAGACGTAATTTGGAATACATTTGAGTCCAAGTCACCGAGATTGGCTTTAGTACCTTAACATTTTTCTTCTAGATGACCCATTTTTGTTAATCGAAACCATCTTAAATTTATGAAAATTTGAGAAAAGCTTTTCGTACATAAAATTTCCGCTATCGTTGCTTACAGCAGGCCATCTTAAGTACAAAACAGGGGTTAAATCGGAGAATAGACAACTGCTAGAATCAAAAATAATAATATTTTGCCAAACCGTCAATATGTAGGCGCGGTATTGAGATTTTTTGGCCTTAAAGCTTATTTGATGAGCTTATCAACTCTACACAAGTCAGGCTCCTGCGACCTGAGTTGTAACCAAGGGTTAAGTCAAATCACTTTTAACATATTACTTCCGTTAATAGTCTATTGTCTTGCTTTTGAGCTTAGACGCCTAAAACCGGATGTAGTTTTTACTCTCAAAATGATTTTGAGACTTCTTAAGAGAGTTAAAAATTCGAGCTCAGCTATTCCCTACTTATTCCACTGTCCTCTCATACACAGTTCATTCGTTGGCTTGCTGCCACAATTCCGCGAAACTCGTTCTCCTTGATACATTTCACAAAATCATTAGAACTCAATCATAACTTGGCTAGCAGCGCCATGTTGGCCAACAACAATGCGCAAAACAACAAAACAACGCTGAAAACAATAGCAAACACATGTGTAATTGCACAAAAGCCCGCCCGATGGCTTGGAGCGGCGTCGGCGGCGGCGGCTAGCGTGTGTAGCAAGCGCTCTTAGCTGTAAAACTCCAACTTGGAATTGCCTAAGCACAGCTGGCTGACTACAAGACAGCTTACATGGCGCTGGTAGCGAGCAATAGCCTGAGCGCGCGGCGGCAGCACAGCTGTTTACAGCTTGTAGCGGTCAGCTACACATACAACGCTGGCGGCGATATTTTCCATTGCGTTCGGGCCAAACCCACAACAATGAAATGTGCGCAAACGGAACGCGGCTGCGGCCGTAAGACTTTTTTCTGCATATTTTTATTGCCACTTTTTATTATTTTTTGCTTATACTTGTTGTTGTTGTCTTTTAATTTTTACCAACAGCATTTATAAGCTGCTATTATGCTTTTTTGTTGTTATGCTTCTTGTGCGCTCAGCGCTCTTTGGCCCACAGCCATTTGAAGCGGAATTGGCACACGAGCGTTTGGCCACAAAATTCTTTGGCTTAAAGTTGCGCTACCCCCTTGTCCGCCTGCTTTGCTTATAACTTTATTACGAGTATTTCAATTCATATTTGTGCCTTGAAGCGGCTTACAAACAGCAAATCGGCATATGTGTGCGGCAATAAGCGTCATAAACACTGCTGCGCATGCGCTCGTACACATTTCACCACACTCAAAGAGAATACAAACATTCACACACGCTTAAAGCTCATTTGCTTTGTGGGGAGGGCATTGTAAAGCAGCGCACATTTCATTCTCGCATTAACGCGCGCACACACACACGCGTGTATATGTATGCAGGCGGTTAACTAGCTTCGATTTTAAGGCGTTGCTGGTTATTATTGACAGCTGTAACAACAACAACCACAACCGTGCTGTGCTAATGCCAAATCATGCCATACTTAAGTGGTTATTGATATGTTCGTGTGGACTTAGCGTCGAAGGCTTGACTGTTTTCTATGCAGCGCTGCTCATAAGCATGAATACCAAATATGTGCGTGTGCATGTGTGCGTTTATGCTTATTGTGTTATTACAAACCCCTTGGACGTTTGTTTTTCGAGACGTTTGGCCTTGATATCGTAGCTGTAAGTCAAGTTACACACTCATTTCCGTAAATGCAAAAAAAAAAAAAAATTTTCAAAAGGTTTTTTTTTTGTTGTAAATAGATGCAAAAGTTACTATCAGTTGATTTTTGGTTAATTAATGGTTACAATTGGTATTCATTTTGCCTATTCTCTTGCTTTATAATACAAAATCGCCACTTGCCAACAAACCTTCAAACTTTTTAAGCTTTTTAGAAACATAAAATGCTCCTTGCGTCAACTTTCAGTCCAAGAGCGAGTTGGTGAAACATTCAAGTTCTTATTGAAGGTCTTCTTATTCTCGTAACATAATTGAAATTATTGATTTTTAGTCAAAATTATTAGTTTATGCTGAGAGATAGAGTATCTACGTTCTCCTAATGAGCTTTCACCAAAAAGTTGCTTTATTTTCTGAGATTGAATTATGAGCTAAAAGTAATTTGTGGATGCGAAATATCAGCATGCTTTTGGTAGAGAAATACATGAAAGCTCAGTTCAAAGAGCTTTCATAAATATCGAGCTTTCATCATTTTTTATTTAACGAAGAGGGTGTTACTTATAACAAAATGTATACATTGAAGGAAGAATGTGACGGTTAAAGGAACTTTCAGTGCAAAAGCGAGCTGGCGGAACCCTCAGTTGTTATATAAGGTCACCTTACTTTCTCAAAATAATTGAAATTATTGCATTTTAGTCAAAATGCTAAGTTTATGCCGAGGCAAAGAGTATCTTGAATCTTCAAATGAGCTTTCACCAAAAAGCTGCTTTTGACAGCCTTTGGTAGAGAAAAATATGAAAGCTCAGTTCTAAAATAGTATGAGTTTTTCACAGATATCAAACTTTCGTCCTTATAGAACCGATCCACCAAACAAAATGTGTATATCGAAAAGAGAATGTGACAGTTAAAGTAAGAAATGTTGCTGACTATAGAGTGAAGAAACAATTTGTCGGCCAAAGGAAGAGCAGTTGATTAGTCGAAAAATGATAGTTTTGGTGGGAGCTATATTCTCTGAAAGAAAAAAAATCTGCTTAAATGGCTTCCAAAATATATGAACTTAGCAATTTATGCCTAAACTAACTGATTTCGCCAGAACCGGATTAGTGGACACTACGGTTTAAGAGCAACGAAGGATCCAAACATTCGAGAAGTCTCCAAATCACAATAGTTTCTTATCTCTCTCAAAAATTAATATTCCGACTTCGAATACCTATTCTCAACGCTAAGCAGGAACAAATTTAAAATGTCACTTAATCTCAACATTATTCATTATACATATCAATAACTTTTGTGTCTCTGTTAGAATGGTCACGTTTTGAAAAATACCCGAGCACCGACAATAGATATCAATCATAAGTCAACATACGCTCAATGCCTGTCAGCTCACTAGTCATTGTTCCCATTATATGGCACTTAAAATTCAAAGTACGTTTTGCAAATCTGCCAACTTCGCTGGCCGGCGTCCTCATAAACCTCAAAGCTCGGCACAGTTTTGTTTGAGTTTTGTCGTCCGTTACAATTGTTGTGGTTTTCTTACCAATGACTAGTCATTAAATTCCCTCACATAACAACGAGTGTGTAGACAATTATGAGTTCACTTGAATTCGAAGCGCTTAATTTCACAGAGATTTTCGCCGAGCGATTCGCAAGAAGAGCGCATTCACAATAGTCGCGCGCAAGCACACACCTCATAAATAGCGTAAGAGTATATGGATCTCTATTGAGTCACAAATTTTTATTGCAAATTTTAATTGTAAAGTTTTTATGTACTTTCTTTTGTAAAGTTCGAGACATTTTGTACGTGATAAGCAGAGTGTGGAATATAAAGTTGAAATTAATTTTATGAATCACGAAGGTTTCAAGATAAATAGTTTCTTTTATATACTTACATATAAAATGAATAATATAATTTGAGTCAGCGCTGAAACAGTGTACAAATGGTAACGATTATTAAGGATTGAGGTTCATTGAGAAATGGCCGTATGTTTATATTATAAGGAATAGAAAAAAGGGGGCCCTGTCTGCTTGTGCTTAGAAGATACACAAAATGTATTTTTCGTCCTCCAAAAGTTCTGTTGGAAAGAGTCTAATGGTCGTTTGGCTGAAAAAGCTCACGCTTTTCATGGTAGACCAGAGAAGATACTTGCGAAAAGTAGAAAGAAGAAAAACAAAGCGGCGGGGGCCGATGGACTGCCGGCCTAGCTATTCAAACAGCGTCAGCTTCTTTGTAGAATGTGTTCGGACGAACGGATGTGTTCGGACTGACGTTGAACAATACCAAAAGCTCTGTCAAAATCGGGAAGGACCTCTCCGAGGTTTCATACAGGGCGACTGTCGTTGATATTGATATCATTGGCTTCAACATCAGCGCCGTTAGTTCTGCTTTCTTCAGACTGGATAAGAAAGCGAAGCAAAAAGTCTGGGTAGTGAACGAGGCAAGACAAAATATTTCCTGTCATCAAACAAAGAGTCATGACACTCGCGGCTTGGTTCCCACGACACTGTTGACAGTCATCCGAAGTCGTAAATAATTTCGTCTATCTGGAAACCAGTATTAACACTAACAACAAGAATCCAACTCCACCGCAGAATAACTCTTGCCAACAGCTGCTTCTACGCACTAAGTAGGCAATCGAGAAGTAAAGTCCTCTCTCGGCGAACTTAGACCAAACTCTACAAGTCCCTCATCATCATCGTCCTGCTATATGGTGCAGACGCATGGATGATGTCAACATCTGGGGAGGCAACGTTAGGAGTATTTGAGAGAAAGGTTCTAAGAAAGATTTATGGTCCTTCCGATGGAACTATGACCTCAGCGAATTAAGATACATCGACTACGCTTGCTAGGTTTAGTCTGAATGGACGAAAACACTCCAGCTCTGAAAGTATTCGACGCAGTACCCGCCGGGAGAAGAAGAGGAAGAGGAAGATCTCACCTCCATTGGAAAGACCAGGTGGAGAGGGACCTAGCTCGAACTCTTTATCCGCTTTCTTAGTACTTTAGATATCTGTCAGTACAAAGTGTGATTTTGGGTGTATATATTTATTTAGCTGGCAGTGAGGCAGGTCATTATCTGTCCTTTCATTGAGCTTAGCTAACTTCAGCTTCGTGAAATAATACAATCCCGCTAAAGACCCTGTTAAAGTTTTATATTAGACACTGCAGCACTCAGAGTCAATCTCAGCACTTCCTCCAATTTATTTTGAGTTATTTCCTTAATTCACAACCCACTTGAACTATTGCATGCACCATGTTGCATGTTGCGCCAATTCGAGTTCTATTTAATGCTGTTAAATGCATATTTGTGGCAGCACTCAAGTGCCTACACACAAGGTAACCACCGTCGCACACACACTCACACATATAAACGTCTATATAGCTAAATATATATTAAACGGCAAAGAGTAGCGAAAACAGATACATCATATGGGCCATGACTTGCCACACCCCACACCAAGAGCGAGGTACGACGCGCTGTAACGCACAACAAGCACCATGCAACACGCTAACGAACTTGACTAAATATTCGATTAAAGCGCAAATGCCACAAAAAGCGCAACAAAGGTGAGCAAGTGTGTCGTGTGTGTGTGCGCGGTTACTTCTCAATTCGCGCTAATGCGTGTCGTATCACTGCCGCACACACACTCACATATATTTATATGTTTATATATAGCTGCACTGCCAAAGCGCTTGCCACATAAATGCCACTTGCTATGCGCGCACAACACTCAAACTTCGAAGCAGCTTGGAAGTTACAAATGCTGTTGCAGTGTGTGTGTGTGCGTTGTTGCAAGTGTTGCATGCACCTTTTCCATGCATCACGTGCTGCCCTCTTGAGTGTTTGCGCGTGTGTGTGCTGCAAATTACTTGCGCGCTGCATATGTTGCACGTTTGATTTAGTTACCACTGCTGCCACAAACACTCAAAGTGTCCGTCATCTTCTGTTCCAGATCCAATTAACCATTTTGATGCATTTGCTTCCATTAACTTTTTACAGCGGCTGCTTTGCAGTCCAATTTTTTTTGCCTTCCTCTACCTTTTATCACATACGTGTTTGTGTGTGAGTGCGCGCACCTTCGCTGCTCTTGCCACATTTAGTTTTTTTCACATTAAAAGCGAATTCGCCTGCTTCTAAGTCATTTTCGTCCGCGCCGCGCCTCACCCGCTTGGTCTACTCCTCTACTCCTCTACTCGTCCACTTGTCCACCTCTTTGTGGCGTTCTTTTTGCCCCCGTTGTCTTCTATTTGTCTACGGTATGTGCTGTCAGTTGGTGAGACAAAGTACTTGGCAATTGCCACAGCCAAAGTGATTTAATGCAGTTTATGCGCTGTCATATCATATGAAGTGAACGATTTGCATTTAATTGAAGTCGCTTGCCACAGCGTGCCCGCCATTGAGGGATCTTATAAGCACAACCAGCAACCAATGCATGCAACATTCGTTCCGATCAAAAATTGCTGGCCTTATAAAGCCTTCAAATGGACGCTTATAAAAACTTTTATTGCACGAAATTGGCAAATAATCTTTTTTCTATGCAATTTAATCATATGGCAGCGCCTAACAAGCTTATTGGGAAATTTATGTGTATGTCATTAGCGCTCACTTAGCGAGTAAGGCATTTTGACCGCTGACTTGTTGCAGTTTTATTGCTTGGTTGTGGCAAGTGTGATTTCGAGAATTTTTAGATTTAATTCGTTCGCTGGGAAGAACTGCTAAGCGGGTACACAGATCCAGGTTCTCATGAAGTGTCACCATTTTGTTCAATATTCCTAAATGAAAACTTTGTAGTCAAGCATTATTTAAGAAACTTTGGTTTCAGGGTTTTGAGAATATGTTCTGTTGACCAATAGCATAAATATCCAAAGTCATATATCATTCCAATCAGATTTGAGCACTGATCGTAGGAATATCACATATTTGTCGTGATTGTGTCCGACTGGTAGTTCAGGTCTTTATTGTGAGGTTTCAAGCCTCTTCATAGGTCTTTGACGGTCTCTGTCTCTGCCATCTGTAAGAGGAACAGGCCAGAAGAAAGCGATTTTATAAACACTTTGGAATAATTGTGATCTCCAAGACTGAGACAAGCTATTTGTGATCCAATGTGATCCAAAAAATCTTTAAAAATGGAGTTTTTTATATAGAAAAAACAAAAAAAAAAAATGTCTACACTAATAATTTCGATCCAGCTTGCTTTCAAATAATTGAGATCTAACCCACGTCAATCTTAGTCTTGCAAAAGCCTAAGGTAGGATGTGGCGAACTCATTTTTTCGCTTTTTCTTGCCATTAGCATTCGACCATAACTGGTTACAACAGCTAAAATTTAGAACAGGTGGACTGTTTTGAAGCTATGAAGCACTGGATCTCTTCTGATTTACCACAGATCTTGAGACAGGACATTTATTGATGACTGACGAGCGCATTTCCATCTCACAAAAAGTCCAGCCATCCAATACCCCTGACTAGTTGTCAATTTGAAATTGGAGAACCTTTTTTTTGCCAAATAATCCTTAAAAAACCTTGAACCTAGTTTTCAATCTGAAACTATAATCAGCAAAAAAACTGAAATTTTGCGTGAAGCTTATACAAGCATTACCACGTAGTAGGTAGGTAGATAAAGCAGCTCTCTAACGACCCTCCCAGGCCTTTAGGAGACCCATTGTGATACCACAGGGACTAAAGTCCACTCATTCTTTTGTCTCCTCTCTGAACTCGTGTTTCTGATGAAGTTCAGTAGTACGAAAATTATTATCTGTGCAACCTTCGTGACGTCATCCAGAAACCATTGACCGATAGTTGGATTGTACGATTCTTTTCTCTTATAGAACCTTACATTCACATAGAAGATGTTTTATGATCTCCTCTTCAGCTACCTCTTGACGGCTTCTATAATAGTCGTTCCTAGTCTACTGACATATCTGCCAATTAGACAATGACCTATTAGCACTCCCACTAGAGTTCTTATGGTATTCCTTTTAAATTTTAATAGTCAACATGTGCCGCTCATATTCCATTAGTGTCACGTTTGTTTTGTTGAGTAAAACGGGGATAAATTTCACCGAGCCTCTTTTTTATTTATACCCTGTTTGTCGATTAGAGTTCTAAAAGTAGCCAGAAGTGTAAGTTAACTATTTTCCAGAGTCTAATCGCAGTGGAATGCTTTTTGTGGCTAGTTTTGCTACCTCAGAGTTCCCAGGGATGTCATTATGTCCTGGAACCCACTGCAAGTTTATCGTGAAATAGGATGTTGGATCCACTAAGATATAAGGAAATTTTTCTCTAACTTTGACGAAATCCAAAGAGATTGTACTGATTCCTAAACCATCTGGCTGTCTGTGTATGAGCACACTTCTTGTAAGACAAAGAAGGCTTCTTTTATTGCTGTGATCTCCGCTTGGAAGCCAATGAAGAGGTCTGGTCAACGGAAGGAAAGTGATTTTGGTAGCAGGTTTTGCAGAAAACACACCACTTCTAACTCGGTTCTCTAGTTTCAATCAGTATATCACCATCAGTATAGATACATATCACTGCGACCCTGTCCACCTACCCCCTGTTCTTACCTCGTAGTAGATTAATGCAATTGTTAAAGAGGAAAGGCTCAGTGGTTTGGATCAGTAATTACTTATGGAACGGTAGAGCCTGACGAGTGTACAAGGTGATATATCGAATTCCGTAGTGTTCCTAATGCTGTGCTTTAAGCCAAATTAATGTTAAATTTTAATAAATCGATTATATTTGTTACATGCATACTAGAGCGGGTCGATTTATAGGGAGCCACAAAAGCGACAAAACCTTGCATGCGTGAAATGTTATATGGAATATCTGAACAACTTTGTCTAAGAAAATATAAGTCTAAAATCGGTTTCGAGTGAGTGGTTTTTAAAGTTTCTTAAGAATTATAAGAAGTTGTTCATAAGTTTTTGAGACATCCGATTGAAATTTAATACGTAGGTGGTTTTTAATATTATATTGATTATATGTCGGATTTGACCAGATCAGACAACTATTTTATGTATCATATCTAACATACATTGAATTAAATTTCGTCTTAAAATTCGCAGGATCGGTTTGAAACTTATAGTCTCTTAGACAAAGTTGTTCTGAATCATCTTTTCGGCATACGCGAGTTTATGGATAAAATCGATCCGCTCTAAAGCACATGCACCCCTTTTAAAGGCGTAATTACAAATAGCGGCATTTGCGATTACAAAGCGTTAAAGCCGATTGCAAGTAAAGTACGCATCCATTACCGTTAACGACGTATCGGCAGATATTAGAAGAATGCGCTTAATGGAAATTATACAGGCCATTATGAGAGCGCTTTGCAAAACAACAACAAACACAAACACAGAAAATGCAGTGCAACCATGACATGCAAATATATTAAAATATGTAAATGGAGTAAACATATGAAGAAATATAGCGGACAACAACTAATTCGAAAACACTTAACAAGTACTAAAATGTCCCAGCAAATGCGTTGTAATGCAATCATAATAAAAATGGTGACCAAAGTCGTGCCGGCAATCAGCAGCCGCACGCATGGCGCAATTTCAGGGAATAAGAACAAGCGAATAAAATATTTATATTTTAATACAAGCAAACAAACGCATAAAAGCGTTGGGGGCCGCAGTAGAATTTATGAATAAAATTTAATAAAAAAGATAAAAACGCAAAAAATAAAACAACAAATGAATTAAAGTTTCGCGCAAAAGCGAATGCGCCGAAATGAACTGATAAAGTTTAACTGCAGGAATGCGCAATACGTTGTTGTGAACTGCGCGCGCAGCGAGCCGCAGCAGCGCCAGCAACAGCTTAAGCAGTAAAAATGATAATTTTACAATCCACTTAGGCGCAGCGAACATTTATTTCTACATTAACTGCGCTCACCGGCAGCGACCAGCAAGCAGTCGACAGTCGGCGAGCCAAGCGGCCGGTGGGGAGTACCAACTTTTTAGTGGCCATTGAGCAAGGTGGCCAACGCCATCACCGCCAGCAACAGGCACCAGCACATCAACAACAATAACACCAGCAGCAGCCGCAGCGGTGCGTGTGCGACGGACAAGTGATCGGCGATGAGCCATCAATGTCGCATTGTGGGCATTACATCCTGCAGCACGCTGTGGCAGTGGCAGTGAATTACAGCGCGCACAAACTCGAATTACAAGCCCAGCGCCGCAGTTGTCTGTCGCGTAAAAGCGTTAGCAGGCGAGTCGAAGGCAATCGAGAGGCTCGACTTGAGCCGCCACATGAAGGCAGAAACGTCAAAGTTAGCTGACGATTCGCGCGGCAGCGTTGTAGTCGTCGCGATATCGAACTGGTTATTGACTGGTAGTTGAGGTAGTTGATTGGCGAAATTGTAACGTTGCGCCTGCGCATAGACGCGTGATACGAATTTTTGTATGTATCTGCTAGGCGCGTCGCTATGCGCCAAATATCACATATTTCTGTGTCGCCGATTACTTTCAATCAGTCGGAAATCAGCGCAAATACTTAACGCCACGGCTTGGCGCTGCGCGCTTCTCAGTTTTTAGGCAGGTTTAAAATTTGAACATAGAGATTTCAGTAAATATATTGCGTTTAAGACTTAAACTGTAAAAGAGGGATATTTTATTTAAAAAAAAAAAAATGTAAATGTTTCTTCCATAGACTTATATGTGTTTATTAGCTTTACTAAAATTTTCAGTCCCCTTTTTTTTCATTTAAGTTCACTCCTCTGCTACAACTTTTATGAAACAAGTTTAGGCACCACTGCTTCATAACTAAATTTAATTTATGTCAAAGCATTGCCTGAGTCACTTAATCGAATGCCTTTTCTCGCCGTTTCTTAGACGTTGCGCCGTTCATAAAAATGTCGTTTTATTATGTTTAGCAACATGTTTTACCACAAATTAGTGTATTGTTTATCGATTTGCTGTCTGTTGTGGCTTTGTGTCGGCGAGTTATTATGAGAAAATGCAAATTGTGCGCATAAATTTTGCAAGAAACTTTATGATAATTTTTTCTAAATTTTTGGCACTCAAGGCACTTAGAAGAAGAGGAAGAGAAATGTATATTAATTTAATTTTTGAGTTTATTTTTGGCTCAGAGGATGAGTGCTGGTATGCCAATTTCTTTATGCAATCGTAAGATATCCGGAATGACTTTCGTTTCCATCGCATATTTCTTTCTTATTGTCGTAAGGGGCTACTCTAGTGTAGAAAAAAAGATTTTTTGTTCATATTTACCAAGTTTAACTATTCAAGAATATGTGTACAAGAGAACTTTTCAAAACTAAAATTATTTTCAGATATATATAGGTATATAACGGATGATTCAATTAGTGCAACTTTTTTCAAAGCGTTTTTTGACAGGCCACGAGTGAACCTCTGAGAAACGTTTACAAATTCTTCAACTTTATTACGAAAATACACGTTCTGGTTAGTATAATCGGCCAACTGAGTCTCCTATTCGCAACACCATTACCCATCTTGAGGCCCAGCATTCATTATTGGATGTTATTTGACCGAACAAACCTCATTCATCACGCAGCGAAGCAAATATAGAAGTCGTAGCTGAGAGTGACCTTGGATAGTCCATTCGGCACCATTCGCAGCAACTTAAACTGATGGGCTCTTGACAAGCTCCAAAAGGTTCCGACGATTTCAAGCCAAATTTTGTTCAGCGATCAAGCCCAGTTCTGACTTAATGGGAATGTAAACAAGCAAAATTGCCGCATTTGGGACGAAGAGCAACCTGAAGAGATTCAAGAGCTGCCATTTCAATGATGACGGTGAGAACGTAACCATCAATGGCGACTGTTATCGCGCAAGATAACCGGCTATTTGATGCCTAAAATTGAAGTTCGAGATCTCGGCGACATTTGCTTTCCACAAGACGGCGGCAATTCGTACACATCACATCAACCAAGGGAATTATCGAGAGAACACTTCGATGAGCAGATAATTTTTGTTTTTGAACCGGTCAATTGTCGGCCTAGATCGTGTGATATCATACCGTTAGACTTTTTCCTGTACGCGACAATCCTGCTTCGATTCAAGCCTTGGGGCAAGACATCACGCGTATCATTCGCCTATTACCAGTCAAACTTTTCGAACAAATCATCGAAAATTGGTCACTACGGTTGGATCATCTGAGACGTAGCCGCGCCAACATTTCAAAGAAGTAATCATCAAAAAATAAATGTCCTTCTTTCGAAAAGTAATAAACATTTCCTATTAAATACGAAATATCTGTGCTTTTTTCTTTAAAAAACTAGGTTCTGAGTGTTGGCTTTGGTTTGTGTCTCTTTTAAAAATATTTTGTACACGACTGTTAGTCAATTCCAATTTTATTTTCGAGTCAATATTGTAGTTATTAATATCGCCTAGTACGGTAGTCGTCAAATGGAGTTCGTAGCACTCAAATATAGCCACACACGTCTAGAATTTTTGCAAACTCTTTTATCCACAGTGTCTACTTTTTATTTATTTATTTAGCCTCGTTAGCCACAAGCACACATTGCGTGTTCTTTCTTATGAACCCTGTAAAAAATCAAAGACGATGGTGAAAGTATCGGTTAACTTATAAATAAAATCTCTTACATTTTTAAAACGGCGCTGATGGATGATGGAGGTCTATTCTTACAAATTAAATCGGAATTTAAATTTGAGATTAAAGATTATCAAAATTTTTTACATTTCACAAATTTAGGTCGTTTTAGTAAAACAAAAATTGTTTCAAACCGACTAATAATATACCTTACGTATTTTATTTCGGCTATAGAATTAGATTTTTAATTTTGCTGGAAAAAGTATGTTAATGATTAAGTTTTATGAAAAAACAGGTCTACGAGTGCCACAAAGCCTCTGAAGATACCAAATATCTACGTTAAAGACATGCCTCGTTCTGGACGACTTTCAACCTCTTCAGCTGATGAAAATATTAAAAAAGTGAAGAATATGGTGCTTGAAAATCGTCAGGCAAGGGTTAGAGAGATGACAAAAAAGCCCAAATGATTTTCGTGGAAATTTTGGTTATGAAGCCGGTTCTTGTTCGACTCGTTGCGATAAAGCTGAATTTTTTTCAAAAAGAGTACGTTTATGACCGATTTTAAGGCCAAAGACGCAATCAATACCATCGATTAACCACTGTATTCACCAGATTTGGCTCAATGTGCTTTTTCTTGTACCCCAAATGGAAATTGCAGCTCTAAGGATCCCGTTTTCTGTCGATAGAAGAGATAAAATAAAATTCACTGAAGGAGCTGAAGGCCATCCAAAAAAGTACTTGTGAAAGGCGATCAAATAAATATTGATGAATAATTAAATATTTTGCGTTTTATTTACAATTTTCGGGTACTTTTTTATCACAATGTATTTAGACATTTACATTACTCTAATGAATTGTGTGTTCCAATGCGAATTCAGTCTTTATTCCGAAATAAATTCACGTGCCTACTTTGCTATCGCATAGTCTTTCTGTTTCTAAGTTCACAAAAATTTCATACAAATTTCCTACAGGGTATGTTCATACTTTACTAAAAGTTATAGTTACTTTATGTTATAAAAATATATATGTATATATATTTGCTCTGCATTTTTCTCTCGTTTACCGCTATTTGTTGTTGTATAGATTTTCAGTCTCATTTCTTTCCTTAAGTAATTTATTGTGTATCGGAAATATTCAAAAATTTGCATGTAAAGGCCATATATCTTCATTTACGGCAGCGCAGCTGCTGCGGTCATTAAAAAGCTCACCACTGCCGGATTATATGTGTGTTTGTTGCTGTTTGCTTATTCCACGCATTGACCGAGCTTTGGCCATTGTTGTGCAGCCTCTTTTTATTACTTACATATAATATTTAATCATTGCCATTTTTGCAGACAGTCAAGCTGCTGTGATGCTTGCTATTTGTTGTTGCTGCTACAACGCATTCGGCGTTTGCATATAACTATGGACGGCCGGGTGCTTACTTGCAACAACAATGGTGGTGTATAAACTGCAATAACTTTTGCATTTGTGCGCTACTGCCAAATTGACCCGGTCCATGCTCAGCAGCACGCTCCGCCGCCCTTATCAACTGGCACTTCACGCACTCCCATATATGTATATATGTTAGTGTAAATACTTATGTATGTGTGCTTGTGTTTGTAGGTATTTTATTGTGCTTTGCATAAATTGCCCGCGTTGTCTTGGCATTGCTTTATTATTGCTTGTATTATTAGTGATTTTATTGCCATTTGCTGGTAGCTGCTAATGTGTATGTGTGTGTGTGTGTGGGCAATAAAATCAAATTCACACTAATTGCCATGATCAGCGGCAGTTATAAATTTGTATAAAAATTCTGCGCTCGTCTCTTGATTGCTGCTTTTCTCAGTATTTCATTTGCTTCTGTGGTTTGTGTCGCATTGTTGTTGTTTTAATGTATTCATCTGTTTTTGAAGTACGTACTTACTTCAGCTATATCAAAGTGATCGTGGCATTATAGCGGTTCATGTAATTTATGGCATTTCATAAGTAAAGCGACTGATTGGATGGAATAAGAACTGTGTGGCTGGAATAATAACTCAGTCGCTTTATGCTTTGTAGAAGTATATGTACCAGAACGAGTTCATAAGCTTACCATGTAGGCCTATACATCAGACATAAATTTTATAATTCTATTGTTAACCAACTAGACGAAAATCGTTCCAAAATCCGGTTAGAAATTCTTAAATGGTTTATGAAATACTTTACAGTAAATCACTTCGAAATGGCACTATTGATACTTCAAAAAAGTTGGAAAGACTCTTATGCTAGAAGTCTGCTCATGAATATCACGTTCAATATTGATTTCCAAAGCTTGAAGAGAGTCTGATTTATTGCTAAAGACCAATGACTTAAAAAAACACCACAAGAAGTAGTCTCCTGGTGATAAATCACAACTTCTTGCAGACCATTCAATGTCACAATTTCGTAAAATACTCGTAATCGAATCTTCAAACTTGTCTCGCAATAATTCGATTGTTGCACAAGCTGTGTGGCACTTAGCTCCATCTTATTGGAACCAGATGTTATCAACATCAACTGCTTCCAATTTTAGTCATGAAAAGTTGGTTATCAACGATATACATAACCCACTCCATTGACAGTAACAGTGTCTCCAGCTACATTTCAAAAGGAGTACGGACCGATGACCAAAATTCATACCAAACTGTAAATTTTTGGTGAATTTAAGGGTTGATCATAAATACTTTGTGGATTTTCTTCGCACCAGAATCGAGAATTTTGTCTGTTTACCGCACCACTCCGTGAGAGCCTCATCGGAGAATTTCTTAAAAACTTGTTATCATTTTCAAGTTGCTCCAATGCAAAATCGGAAAATTCTCGATCTTTATGGTCGTTCAATGGCTTCAGTTCTTCAGTGAGAACAATTTTATGTGAATGCAAGTCCAAATCCTGTCTCAAAATCCGCCAGATTGTGATTTGAGACTGTCCCAATTCTTGAGAACCTCTTGAAATCGACAAATTGCGATCTTCAACAACACTTCCCTGAACGGCAGTAAAAAATATTTACAGATCATATATATACCTATTAAAAGTTGTCGAAACGATACTTAGAAATCACATCCTCTCTATTGGAAAACCCAGCACAAACAACGTCTGATGAAGACAATTAGATAGACTTTTAATCAAAACGCGATCCATTCAAGTCTTCTGTAACTATCTAAAGATAATTGTGTATAGACATTTCATCGAGAACTGCGTCGCCTTGTAGAAAATAATATCTTGAAAAAGTTGTCCCGAAAAGTCACAATGTTGATAAAAAGACAACGGAACAGTCGGATTGCTTTTGCTTCAGCGCATATCAATTGGACTGCTGAAAAAATAAAAAAAACCTGGACCTGAAATATAGTGGCCAAGACTTGATGCCAAGAAGCGTGGTATTCAAGACCGAGTTCAGCCTGTAAAGCTTTACAGAAATCAATGCCGAAAATTTGCGCTGTCATACGGTCAAATAGAGGTTTTGCAACAAAGTTTGCGCAAGGGACTACGTCCATGTTGGACAAATGTTTCTTGTGCTGCAGTGCCCAGTATAGAAGACTAGGAGACAGAATTTGTCTCTGAGGAGATTAATCATATCACTAAAACTTACTAACATACCAGTAGCAACTTGGCATTCCTATTGCTTGCCACCAGTGCCATTCTCTCCCCACACTCTTCTCCGTGCGGAGCGATTCCTTTATCAGTTGGGACGCCTATATAACTATATTACAGGTACCAACGCGTTTCAAACATTGTCGCAGCTTTCATTACTTTAAGTCATTGAAAAAAGCAAAATTATTGCATTGATAATTCTCCTCAGTTCTTAGTCGGTTTTGCAGATTTTATCAAAAATACTATAAATGAAATTATAAATAAATTTCTTAAGTAATCGCCTTGACAAAAAGCGATTAAACGCGCCGATAAAAGTCATACATATTATTGCTTGCAATAACAAAATCAGCACAAATCTCGAAAAAGTTCACACAAAGCACAAAATGCTTGAATACAGCAAAATATGGAATTAGTAAAACAGAACTTACAATAAGAACCAAAAACGAAAATAAACGAAGGCAAAACGTGCAAACTACAAAGTAACTTGTAGCTACAAAATCAGCACGAGTTTGCTACAAAAAATTCATAAAAAAGTATAATTTCGAGCGAGTATCGAGAATTTGTGGACATTGTGCTACTAGACAATTGTTGTTGCAGCTGTTGTTGCAAAAATATTTATTGATACGAATACAAATAGCTTAAATCGGGTTAGTTTTTTTTTTTCTATACCTATTTTGCTGACATTACAAATTGGCGATTCGAACGTACACCGGTTTATATGTATGGCTAGGCTTATGCACAGTGCCGACACGGTGAACTTCCAGCGACTACGAGTGAGAATTATAACAATTTATTGACAGCAACAATGATATAAATTATTCAATAAGAAATAATACACAGCAGAAATGGGCGGGCGATTAAATAGTAAAAAAATACAAATCGCTGCGCCATAGGAGGCTATCTGCGAAATTTGAATAAAAATCTGTGAATTGAAACTGCGAAGCTTTTTTCGACTTCATACATATGTATGTGTGTATATATGTGTATATTTCGCAGCACAATATTTATGAGCGACTTATTATAAAACTTTTATGCATGTTAAATGCTTGTTGACAATTTGTTATTAACAAATTGAATACTAATCAAAGCGTGGGGGGGAGAGAAGTCAGCGTGAAAGGAAGAAGAAGACGAAGTAAGGAAATTCGTTGGTGCTTCAACCAGCAAATTTTGTGCTTTCTAGCTTTGCGTATATTTGTAAGCAGTCTACCAGACGAAAAAACAAGAACAAGCTCACAATAAATATTATTTAAATTCGTTTAATGTGCAATAAATTTTGAAACAAATGGTTTGTTGACGCTATGGAACTACCAAAGTGGTAAACGAGCAATTTGTAGTTTCAATATTTTTGCATATTTAATTTTTGCCCAAGAACTTGTGAGAAAATCGCGCATAAAATTGACAAGCGACCGCAAACCAAACGGTAATGTCCATAACAAAAGACGAAAATGACAAATAAAAGCGCATAAATCAAAACAGCGAATGCTCACAAGTCGCTTTGCTGATCTTGACTGCGAGATAAGCGCTTTTATTTATCGCGCAAACGTTCAGTTCGCGCAGTAAAAACTGCAAAGTTTGGAGGGAGGTTTGTTTAGCAGATCAGATTGGCAACAGCGATAGGCAAAATGTGACCTTAACACTTTTAATTTTATCTGAATATCAAAGAATTGTAAATTTGTGGATCTATGAAATCATAAATAAGTTAGGGGGAAAATATGCAGTGACTTCAAAAGTTAGTTTGATTTAAATGAGCTTTCGGAAAGCTTTCAACCTCCACTTAATCTGTAAGGTCAATACTGTTAAGTTATGAACTTCCTGAGCTTTCACTTGAAAAATATTTTTAGAAAAGCTTTCATTGGTATGAGTTAATAATTATTAAAGGTAGCAAGCATAATGGAGAATATGAGGTAGTGCAAGCTCTTAATATACTGATGATATACCAAGCTTTCACTTGACAAAAAGCTCTCCTCTAGGTAATTTCATCTTTTAGGGGCTTCAAGATATTGTTTGGTTTTAATGAGCCTTCTAATCCTAATAATATCAATACTGTTAAGTTGTAAACTTTCTGAGCTTCCACTCTAAAATAATTTTTAGAAGAGCTTTCATTAGTATGAGTTTATAAATATTGAAGGTAGTAAAAATAATGCAATATATAAGGTAATGTACTGATGATTATGTGAATCTAATGATTTTTTTTTTAATAAAATAAGCTTTCACCAAATTTAAATGCTTAATAACTATGTAGACATATAAAACTAAGATTTATGTCACTAACAGCCATACAAAAACATTTCAAAGAGTACTAATATATGCTATATAGCTTTCACTTAACAAAAAGCTCGCTCCCAGGCAATTACATGTCCTAGAGCAACGTCCACAATGAAAGTAAAATGGAAATAGTATTTTAATACCCACATGGAAAAATGCGCAAAAAAAGAAGCTTTCCAACATGTCTTCGGGACTTAATTAAAATTACATTTCGCCCGCTTTGTCATGCTGCTTTCACGTATTTTCCTTTGCAACACGTGGGTTCGCCAATGTTGCAGCCGTAGAGTGAATAACTCAATTTGGCAGTGTGATTTTTGTGCACTAAATAGTGAAATAAAGTGCAAATGAAGAGAAAGGTTTATCAGCAATGACAGCGGAAGGGGCGGCTGCTTAGTGGAGCAGCAAGGCAGGGCAACGGTGACGTTGGTTGCAACGTTGTTAAAGTTAACTGAGCGTCAAAGGCAATTTTTCCGATTTATTTTATTTTATTTTATTTTTTTTTATTACGCTTTTTCACATTTGCATACATACTTTTGCGCTACGTTTTCGCCCAGCTGCGAGCTAATGAGTTTCAAATGTGAGCGCGCACAAAAAAGTTCGCTAACTAACAGTTAACAAAAAATTAAAAAACAAAAAAAAAAATCAGTGTTTCGGTGTGCGCCCGATGTTAAGCAAAGCAGCATAAGTTGGAATTAAGATTTAAAATGTCGCCGCAGGGTTAAGTGAAACATTTTCACTTTCACTTTGGGGAAAAGACTGAAAAAGTGTAGCAAAATCGTTTAACAAAATAGTAGAGCACAAGGCAGGTGGCATGCCACAGCGCTGAAATCAAGTGTAACGATCGCAGAGTAAAAGATAGATTATCGTGCATATTTAGTTGTTATTGTAGCTCAGCTGTGTCGGCTTTGGCATTTGAAGTGGTTCCGCCGCAAATCGCCATTTAAATCAACTAATTATTATTTTACTCGCTCATTAATACACATATGAGTTTGTAGGTATGCGTGTTTTGGTATGAGAGCAGACAGTTGTTAATATTTTATATTTAGTTTACATGATAATTGAAGTTTAGCTTATTGCTTTGTTGTTTTTATCTGCTTTCAACTTAATTGAAGCATTTTGTGGTAAGACATATAATCTTTATGTTCATAAACAAATCCGTTGTCTTAGAAGATTCGTCATGGACATAAGAAATTCACTCGCTCGATGACAGAAGATGTTATTTTAATTATTTTCTAAGACAGACACATAAATTGGAAGTTAAAGAAAAGTCATAATTAGAAAAATAATGTGTGGCTTGAGAAAAGTGAAAACTAACCGCTGAAATTACATAATTTATTGTTATTGTAGCGAGAATTTTATTAAAAGTTGGCGTCTGTAATTTTTTATGAAGTGTGAAGCTTTTCTATATTTAATGTACCGTTATATCTGATACTTCTATGTAGGTTATGGCGCTTTTACTCACTACAAGAAATCATTTCGATAAGAGTTGCAATAAAGTTGCATTCGCGTCGAAGTAAAGTAAAGGGATTACATGAGTTTTCTCGGGCTAAAAACAGTCTTTTTAAATTTTTTTTCTCTTAAAAAAATTAAATATTTTGTTAGAATTTTTTATTGTTACAAACATGCACTATTAGAGAAAAATTGGAATTTTTTTGAAAAAAAAATATTTTAAATTAGGCCATTGCGACGTTATTTCCGGTTACCCCTAAAAAAGATAAACTTAAAAATTTAGGACAATAGGTATTGTAGAATTTAAAAAGACAATAAAAAATTATATTTTTTGAAATCCGTAAAACAATGTAACCCCTTAATATTTGTTTGAAGAAAAAAACATTTTTTTGTGAACAAAATAATTCTTTTTAGTGATATCTTACAACTTTTCGGTAAACACTTTTTAGAACGACTTGTCTGTCTGCAATAACAACAGCATTGTCGGCAAATTTCTTTCCAATGAGTAGTCTCAGAGCCCGAAATACTACTAGCGACAAAATTCGAATAATAAGGATAATGAAAAAGCAATTTAAAATCGAATTCATCAAACTTTTTCATCATTAACATTGATTTGTGATTGATTAAGGGGTTATATACAGCTAGGAGGCCCAAAAAACGAATTTTCCAGTTTTCGATTAAAAAAAATGTTGACCAAAATTTCGAAAATACTAACTGTATATAACCCATCAAATTCCGTGGGCGCTCCTTAGAGTACAAGATCTAACCATAAGTATTTTTTCTAGACTGATCGAACCATCCTTTGGAAACCGATATATAATTGTTTCTTCGACTTTGCGAACCTATTTTTTAAACAAATTGGCTTGATAAAATTCCTCAGTGACTGACTACATCCACCTTAATATCCCACAAGGTTGTTTATAAGGAGGAAAATGAGCATAACAGCACAAGCAATAGTTCAGAGGAGCATAATCTGGAAAATATGCTGGGTGTGGTAGCACATCCCATGCAAGTTGCGAAAGCTTTTGGTGAGTCTTCAAACTTGTATGAGGTCACGCATTATGCTGTTGGAACACTACACCTTTTCCATTAAAGAAGCAAATCACAGTTTTTAACGCGACGAAGCAAATTTCTTACTGTAAGAACATGAGAAACCCATATGTCAAGATTCGAAATTAATCCTGTATGTTTAATAAGAACGATTGCATTAGACGAATTTAATCTTTCAACGCGCTATTGAGCTGTTATTCGACGATTTATCTTGACCTTATAACTCTTAAAGTTGAGGTCACTGAATTTCGATAGTAAATTTTAATAATTTCGACTCTTTATTGGATTCCATATGATGGAAAGGCTAAACTTACTGAAGAGAAATGTCAAAAGAGCAGAAAAAATATGGAGTCGTTTGCTGTCCCTATTGGTCTTCTTTTATATCGTCTCTTTCGAAAAACCCTATATAATCCACAATGGCTTCAGGAGTCCGCCCTTTTTTACATTGGCGTTCGGTCAACACATCTTCTGCGTACACATCACATAGTTTTCACCTTGCTTGAACTTAATTTTTACACTTTTGATGGTAAAACTGTTAATATGTCGACGCGCCATCGTTGATAGGGCACCAAAAAAAAATTACAAAGCAAGCCTTTTTACGTATGTATCAACTGTTTAAGTATGATTGATATATTATTCCGATTATCGACTGAGAGGCCAAATGACAAATGGGAGAAAACTAAACCGGAGCTGGCATGAATAAGTGAAATCAATTTGCGTTTTCTCAGAATATCTTAAATTGTTTGAAAAGGTGTAAAAATGTTGCTCTCGTTCCACTGTACCTTCTGCAAATTCATTCAATTTTTCAATTTGTTGCCCATCATCACCTGAACGCTGATTTACTCACTCGTAACTTTGTATTTTATAAGCGATTTCATTTTTTTTTTCTCTTTTTTGTGCTTCTTCCATTTAGTTGCAACTAGTAATTTAGTAGTTAAAGTTGCTTTTTTTCGCCACGCCAGCTAGATAGTGTGCTACGAGCATGTAGCTTGGACGCTTAGCGACTTAGCGGGTTGCTGTAAACGCTTGCTTTGCTTGTTGTTGTTGTACCGTAGCAGCTGCTGTGATTTCACAGACACTTGACCGCATAGAAATTAGATGCTCGTACCTCAACGCTTTAGTGAGAGCTACACAAGTAAAAGTTTTTGCCGTTTTAATTGCAGGTTTCGGTGGCGAAAATAAAAAGTCGGAAAGGTTTCAGGGAATACAGTTGGCTTAGTGCTTTATTTTTGATCTTTTTACGCCGTGTGAAGAAATATGCACAGCAGCCCATTGGCGAAACGCGCAGCGAACTTCTTCGCGTGAAGCTGAAAATAAAACGAAAAGCAAAAAAAAAATCAACAAAAAAGTCTCAAAATGGGTAAATAAGTAGTATATATATGTACATATGTATGTATGAATATCTAGTATAATAGATAAATAAGTAGTTAGCGCGGAGAGCACAAGCGTTGCAGACACGAATGTGGCACTTACAAGCTTACGCGTATATTTAAGTGTGTATACAAATATACACAACAGAAACGGTTTATTTAGTTACTTATATATTTTTTGTATAAAAAAAACAACACACACACACAAATATATGTAAATAGTTATGTGTGCACTTATACAGCTATTTAGTTGTCATTTTTTCCACCTGTGTTGCTTTTGGGCCATTTGTGTTTACTTAACGAGCGCAATAAATTGCAATTTGCTTACCTACTATATTTAACCCATTTTAGAGGCCCATAAATATCTCCATTGCCACAACATACGATTTTCCATTTTTCGTTGCTTTTTTTGGTACATATCGCTAGGCATTCTTACCGCCCGAAGTTGAAGAGTCTGCTTGCGCTGCCTTTTTGTTGAGTTTTTGTTGCTACTTATCGGAAAGTCAGCTCACCGGCGCGCGGCGCTCGCGTAAATTTCTAGCTTCCAACAGCTGCTGTTGGAGTCTTCGCTGGTTGGCCATACTGTCTTTGCATTGTTGTTGCGTTTGTTGTGATTTTGTTACCGCGTTCTAAGTTGGCGAAAATTCGTGGCAACAACTGGCAGCCACTTCGTTGAATAAACAATGAAATGGCAAAAAATGAAAGCTGTCAATTTGCTAATTTCCGTTTACTTGCTCGCTTTGTTGCACTTCAAATTTATTTTTGTTTTGCGAAATAATTTGCTACAAATTAATTGCTGTTTTAGCTGGAAGTGGTTGTTAAAGCTGTGGCGACAATAATTTCTCTCGTTTTTAGTGTGCCTTCGGAGACTGCGCGTTTGACAAAATGTGTGGCACTTGAGAAAATGTTTTTAGTCCATTGGAAAAGTAGCACAGTTACTTATTTATGGCAACGATTTAGTTTTCTGAGTTGGCAACACAAATTTTTATGTCGAAATCTTTATGATGAAGTAATATTGAAGAAAAAAGTGAGCTATAAAATGTTATATCTTTGATAGTAAGATATTAGTTTAGAATATTAAATTTCGATTCATCATTTTAAACTGGGTTTTTTACTATAAGGAACGTGAAATCGTAAACAACCTGTCTAGCAAACGATTGGCGCGCTGTTGTTAACTCGACTATAACCGCGTAAGCGATGCATACGCCAGTAAAGAAAAAGAAGAGAAAAGAACAAGGTTTTCTTGCTATTAAAGCAATAGTAGGGACTCTCTTTCCACCGACTTGTCATGTTTTGTACGAAAGAAAGTCGAGAGAAGGTCCCAAAGTTAAGGTTTGATTATGAAATGTGACTTTTCTCTACTAATCAAGCAGGGAACGAGCAAAACTACAACGGAACAAGCAAGAAAGGGCTAAGTTCGAGTGTAACTTATACTCTTATACTCTCATAACTTGCAAGAATCGAAGCCAAGTAAAACTCTCTTCAAATTTTCGTAACATATCTGACTGGTTGACCGATACTTTTTTTGTAAAACGCAACACACAGGAATTGAACAGTAGAATTGAGGCCCACATATTTGGTATATGAGGGCTTGAATAGTTTTGATCCGTCTTGAAAAATTTTTGATATAAGATGCCATACGTCAGAAGTATGTATTATTCGTGCAAAGTTTGGAGTTTTTCTAATTGAAAGTGTGAGGTAAGTCAGGATGATATTGCCTAGCGAATTATATTGAAATGGGTCGAATAGGTCTTTGGATATGGGTTTCCAATCAAATGTGGTGTTGACACCGAGTTCTGAAAAGGTTATTCATCCAATCTCGGAAATAAAATTATATAACTTCGCTAGCTAGGTCATGTCCTCCATTTAGGTGAAAACAGCTTTAAACCGCAGTACACCGTAATTTTTTCGGGATGGGTGGTGACTCAAGGAGTACGTGGGGATTACTGCCTGACGAATAACGAATATTTTGCTTATTGACGAAGCCATTTATACAGAAATTAGCCTCATCGCTGAAAATGATTTTTCGATGAAAATCCGGATCATTTACAAGTTGTTGCACAGCCCAATTCACGAACATATGACGATTCTGGTGCTCAAGCGGCTTCAGTTCTTGCGTCAATTTGATTTGTAAGGCCAAGATATTTTCGCAAAATTTGCCAAAACGACGTCACAGAGATGACCAACGCTTGATAACGATGTATGAGAGACTGATTTGGATCTTTCTCAATTTACGTGCCTGTAGATTCAAGTTTTTCCGTTAGACAGGACGATTATGACGACCATACATTGGACGTACTGTTCTAATAGTTGAGGCTACTGACTCCGAATTTCAGTAGTAAATTTTAATAATGAATGTAAACAATGATGAAATGGCAAACCTTACTGAAGTGAAAGTTCAAAAGAGCAGGAAAAAATATGAAGTCGGTTGCTGCACCTATCAGTCTACTTTTGTAGCGTCCCCATTGAACAACCCGTTATATCCCCATCGAGTAGTGTATAGTTCTCTTGATCTTACTTGCAATTCCGTTCGTGGAATATATATATGTATTTAGTTCGTGGGCACCAATCATTAGAATGAAAAAGTAAACAGATATTTGAAATAGGACATGCGAATTCTTAACAGTAAATAATGTCGACAAATACGTTTTGATTTTTCTCAATTGAGTTTGATATTGTCCAATTTTTTTCCTAGTTTTCGAACATACTTTCGAAATTCCACACGAATTATATTTATTAAAGTGACCACTTACGTCCAAATAATTTTATTTTAACTAAAATTTACATGCCACCAAAATGCATAAGCTGCTTGAGCAAGGGACACACATGCCTTTCGAAAATTTTTGTCTAACAAAATATTTATTTTTAAGAATGACAAGCTTTGACAGTTGAATCAAAACACTGAACATGTCGTTAAGCTGCACATACGCACACATATAAGCCTATATACTTGGTAGATTTAAGTATGTGCAACAGTTTATATGCCACGTCAGCATATTATATTGCTTAATGCAATAATCCGAGTACCGTTAATTTGTGCCTCATACGAATGACTTAATTTGGCAAACTTCAAACGCAGACGGACAATCGCGTTAAGCTTAAATATTGCCCAGCATTTGGGTGGCAAGTAGCCTCAAGCGGTGGCAAGCGAGTGAGTTGCTCAAGACAACGGTAAATCAATGCAGGTTGCAAGTAATTGCATGCCTACTTTATTGCTTTGCGAGTGTGTGGTTACAATATGTGGCAAGCCGTGGCGCCCACAGCGAAACTTTGTATGCCTGTAAAATCCAATAGCAGCGCCTTGTTTGCCTGCAACAAGCGCAAGTTGCCCCAATTCGACAAGTTTCACATAATTATGTGCACAAGTCCAAAGAACATGGGCGGACGTTAATAGTCAAAACTTGTGGCAGCGTTATGTTATTGTTTGAAAATATTATTAATTTTGATTTATATGAGTCAACGCTAGGGATGCCAGTACAATGAAGTTAAGATCTCTGAACCTTCAAACACTTGCAACAGCTTAGAGACAGCTTAAACACAAGTTAAGTGTACTAATGACTATATAGGCCCATACTCAGTATAGAACCAATAAATAGATATAGTAACCACTATCTCGCAACAACATTAAAGCCTTGGAATTACGAGCAAAATTTCGTCAGCTCAACACGTAGTTGGTGTGATGATTTTCAGCAGACGTGAAGAACAACTTAATTTTAAAATACAACCATCAAAGTGTATAAATACATACACACATAATATATACTATATACATACAGTACAAATATATACTACATAGAGTGTATATTTATAAAGCCATATTATTTCTTACAACTCAATCACTTGTATCGTCATGTCTTGCTGACCTCGTTGTTGTGCCGATTGTAAGAATTTCATGGAGAATTCATTGAAAATTAGTTCTTTTTTATTATTTCTGGGAACGTCAAGTTGGAGAATGTGCGCCAAATGACCGAATAGCCAGCCAACACCACTTCCGCACAACAAGTTTAAAAATAAAAGCACTTTTTCGCCAAAGAAAAAATCTCGTAAGCCAGCAAACAAAAACAACAAATAGCAAATAATAGCGTAAGCAAGTAAATCAGAAACTCATATAAAATAATAATAGTGCAGCTGGCAACAAGCAAATTTCAAAGCAGCTGAGTTGACTGAGAGGGGAGGTTTTAAAATAGCGCAGCTTGCTCGAGCATTAGGGTGGCTGACTATTTCTCGTTGAAAATGTTGAAAATATTAATTAATATTAAGTCAGAAAATTTGTGTTTTTGAAAATATTATAGACAAAAAATTTCGTTAAAATTTGTAAAATTATTTTTTTCAATATATTTTTTTTTAAGATTTTGTGAAAATTTGTTATTTTTGTTTGAAAATGTTATTCAATGCTTGGAATGATTTTAAGTCGAATATTTTTTTGTGAAAACAATAAGGAAAAAAAATTTTACTAAACTTTTTTTGATAACATATTTTCAAAGAATTTTCGGAAAAAATTATTTTCAATAACAATAGAGAAGAAATATTTTATTAAAATAGGTAAAACTAATGTTTTCAAAATTTTGCTCAATACCAATTTTTGTGGAATTTTTGGGAAAAAAAATTTCAATAAATTTTGTGTAAATAACATAATAAAAATTTGTAAAATACATAATTTTTTATATACTAATACATATATATCATTTGTCTTAGAAGAAATATTTTATCAAAATGTCCAAAATTAATTTTTTAAAATATTTTTTCCGATAGAATTTTATATAAATAACTCGTAAATTTATTTTTTTTTAATACTTTTTCTAGAATTTTTTTTTTTAATTTTGAAAAAATATTGAAAAATCGGAAATTTTTTTTTTCTGTTTTAATTTTCAGGGTTCGACTGACCACCGTACCATAAACAAACTCCACCGGCTTGGAAGACTGTTACAGTTGTGGGCCAACTGACCGAAATAAACTTCCCAAAGCACGGTGAAACCACTTCACAGTCGCAAGCAAATAATTAAAACAGTATTTAAATCGTTTGACGGAAAGTTATAAGAAATTTTACTCTGCCACATTTACCATTAATGGCCAAAAATGCAGAGCATATAAGCTTACCATCATACATATGTTTATGTCTGCATTTATTTGCTGCTATATAGACAACTCCGTTCTAAATTCTTTTGTTTATTAATACTCAAAACAATTTCCGACGCTGTGCAGACTGCAAACCCCAAAAAGAATAAATACAAAAATCTAAACAAAATGTGAAAATCAGCAAAGAAAAACTGTAGCGGGCAACAATTTCTTAACAAGCCGGTCAATAGGCGAAATAACCGCCAATCAAGTGCAACCATGTCAAATCTGTCTAAGTGACTAGCTAGCTAGCTAGCAGAGTTGTTGCCTAGCTGACAGACTGCCTGACTGGCCGACCACTTAACTGGCTGCAACTGCTTGGCCATTGCGCGCACACCTGCTTGGCGCGCTGTGCTCGTTGCCAACTAAAATAGTTCAGCTGGACGTGGTGCTGCGCAGGCGCGCATAGCCGCACTTTGCACTCATTCTTGAAATAACGAAATAATTCGCCGATTCTAAAGGCGCAAGTTCGTTAGTTCACTTGTGGCGCGCTCTAGCTGGCATTTGCAGTTGTTATGTCGGCTGGGCCTTCACTCAAAACGGTCATGACAGCTCGGCTTGCAAGACTTTTTACAAAACAAAACACTTTGCTTTGCGCAATTCCAAAGCCGCCCTCTAACTCGCATGAAAATGACGCTGTGGCCGCTAAGGCTTGTTGCATTTTGAGCACTTAATTTAAGACTGACAGTTATCGTTCTGAAGGCGCACAATGGTTTAGCGAAAATCGGAAATTTCAAAAAAAAAAAAAATAAATAAATAAAACAAAAAAAGAAAACACAGAAAAATATTCAAAAAAATCTAAAAAAAAAAACAAAAAAATAAAAAAAAAATGTGAAAAATTTTGTTCTACTTGTTGCATGCATATTCATGCAAGATTTAGTTAAGTCACATTTGGAACCAACTCTCACGTTTGCTGTTGCCAGCTGCCAAGTGGGGTAACTATTTGTTGTTGTGCTCTGAAATTATTGGTTTTATAGTGTATGTAGAAATTATTTTTTTTTTTTCTAATTTTTATCTACTTATTTCATACTATTTTTATACATTTTTTTTTTTTTTTTTTTGTTGCAACAACTGCCAATTTTACCTACCAAATGCTGGCCTTCAAGTACACGCCCACCGAAAATTTTCGAATTTACAAATATAATCAATATATTATTTTTGCGGCAAACCACCACTTGCAGCTCATGTTGTTGCTTTTTATCCAATTTTCAATTTCTTTTCAGTATCAGAAGTGTGCCGGTAGTCGCTAATCGATTTTTCATTGCAAATTACGCCCGTATGTAAGTAGGTGACTTCGAGTAGCCGTTAGTTATACCCAAATTAAGTATACCCATTTTCTCTATGTTGTGTTTGTGCGGCATAAATAGCGGTACGGTAGCAAGCAATTTACTGCAGTGCAATTTTCGAGTAGCATTAAAAAATATTAAATTACATTTAAATGCAATTGATATGAATTATTATGGCACTGGTGTGTGGTGAAGTCCGTTCTTAGAACCAACACTGCTTTTCAGAGTGCTGTAGCTTGATTGCTTTGTGATAAAAAAGCTTTTAATACCCTAATCAAATACAAAATATTTTTTACAAGAACTTGAATTTGATCGGTCAGTTGGTATGACGACTATATGCTATTGTGACTCCATCTGAAAAATTACGTCGGAGATTGCTCTGCGGATTTTGCATTGTCTAGGCCGATAACCAGACAAGAAATAAACATTTGCTTCGGTTGCGTCGAAGCTAAGCCCTTCTCAAATACAAAAAACTATTACAAGAACTTAATTTTGATGAGTTAATTTGTTTGGAAGTTATATGATACTGTAATCAGGTCTGAACAATTTCTTTGGAAATTACACCTTGGCTTTTGGCAATAACCCATACCAAGTTTGATAAAGACATCTAGTTAAATGAAGGAGTTTTCCATATAAGCATTTAATGCCGATCAGCTTCTTAGTTAGAAAAGAACGTATGCAAAATTTCACATCGGTCTCTCTAAAACTAAGGCACTAGTTCGCATAAACACAGCGAGAATGACAGATGGGCATGTCTAAATCGACTCAACTCGTCATGCTGATCATTCATATATACATTTTAAAAGATGATTTCTTCTAGATGTTTCAAACTACGTGACCCTGATCGGGGTATAAAAAGGCTTCTTGAGTCTAGATAAAAACCTTTCAAGAAATGCGAAAAATAAAGCTTAAAAAGGAAGGTCATGAAATGAGTTCCAATTGTTGATAAACGACCTTGAACGGATCAATTTTGATTAAGTTAGGATAGATGGCTGATCCCTCAGCATTAGGTTAAGATAGATGACTGATCGTGATCCCAAACAAAAACTCCTGAAGTGGAATATAATATCTTATCTTATCGCAAATCTGCTTAGGCGTGTTATTTCTATTTTCTCTATTTCAACTGGATGTCTAAAAGTATGAGATCTGAAATGATTTTGCCTTGATCTTGTACAAGCGGAACATTCAAGAAGGAAATGTTGATATGATGATGAGATGAAATCCGAGATGATTTTGCCTTGACCTCGCAAAAGCGAAACTTTTGAAAAGAAAGTGTTGAAATGATTCCATCTCATCTTCGTCCAAACAGCTTCTGCCTGGTATACGGCAAGATATTCAATCTTACTGCATTCGCCTCAAATAGAACTTCGAACTCATACAACCATAGAAAGTTGAAACTTGCTGATAGCAAAGACTTCGTTAGACCTGTTCCAGAAAATCCTTGCAAATGCACAGCTGCTAAAAGTCTACCAGTACTTGCTGATTTGGTCTGAGGCCCAACAGTCCGGTATTGAATCGCAAGATGCCAATGGAGCTCTTACCCGTTCCCATTCCTCAGTTATTGTGACTGAACTACCTGTTTTAGCACGTTCATCAGCCGTACGGTTTCCGACAATACCGATGTGGCCATGCAAGATGTAGCTAGTCTAACCATAGAAAAACTTGATGATAAAGAGTCTAGACATCGTTTCACTAGCGTTGCGGGCGCAGTCAGCTAACTCAAAGCTGGTATCGCTGCTCTACCATTGGAGTGGATAGTCACCATTCTGAATGAGGTTGCGCTCCGAAACAATGTATCTTTTGCTATCTTTATGGCAGCCACATCCGCTTGGAAGACGCTGCAGTGGCCAGGAAGTCTAAAACTGGACCTTATGAAGATTTCCTGAAACCGTATTCATTCAACTACCCTCCTCGTTAGCTTTGATCGATCCGTGAAAAAGCTTATCGCCCCTATCCTTTGGCGATTCCTTCTCTCCTATGCTTTCCTCAAAGGTATATGAGCAGAGATGAAACAGCTGGAGCCAGGTTCCGCGAGCTGGTAATTCAAGTTTTTTCGTACGAAATCAAAGTGTGCAAGGATATCAGATTCCGCAGGCTCGTAGTGATTTGAGTTCTTCTTGTTCGGACCAAAAATCATACAAATTTTTTCCTATTTAATTTCGAGTTAAAAAAATTTTTTATTTTCTTCTTTGATGCGTCATGCAATGGCATCACGAACAGAAATTTGACAAAAATATCTACGAAATATAGGATCGTTTTTTAAGTAACTAATGGATTAATTGAGTCTTAATTTATACTTTAGCAAAAACATGTTACGAAGGCGTTGAGAACTATACACACTAGAAATATTTCTGTTCGGTTTTAAGGAGGATGAGATCTCTTTACACAGGAGTTTATCTTCAAATCCCGAAGAGTCAACATTTACTTCACAAATATTGGAAGCTGAAAAAAGGGCGTGTCATATCATTGTGATGAAATCAACGGCCATCTAAAATAGTTCTCAAAAACTTTCAAATTTTTCGGTTCTTTTGAATTTGGAAAGTCTCCATTTTATAACAACTTTCCAAATAATTGCCAAGAAGTCTCCATTTTACAACAACTTCTTGGCAATTATTTATTTATAGCAAAAAATATGTGTTAAATAATTACTATATGAAGTCTGAGGCAAGCAGACAAGCGCTTTAGAAAATGTCTTCATCAACAATGAAAAGTATTTCATTTCGTTTGCAAATTTAATGCACATAACCTCACTGGAATTTGGGGTCATCACGCCGAATGTTTACGAGCGTTTGTGAGCGAAGTAGCAGAGTATAAAAACTGAAGAGCAAAACGCTCAAATGTACGCATGAAAATCTCGCGACAAATTAAAGCAATCAACATAAATCTTAATTGCTGCAAAATGCATAAATATAAATCATCATCAGCAGCAGCAAAAGTGAGCAGCAGCAAGCACTCAAGTTGCAAATGAAATATTGAGAACAATCAAAAGCTTGCAAAAGAGCAAAGACAAAAGATATCAAGAATTGTGGGGCATGAAGAAGGCGCTTTGAACAATGGCAAATAGCTTTAAGCAAACACGCACACATGCACACTTACACAAATAAAAAGAATTACACGCATGTGAAGTGGCAGCAACGGCAGACAACAGATGTCAAAAATGCCAAAAACAAAAGCAACAAACAACGACCGCAGAAAAGTACAAGTAAAGTAGCCAGCCGCCACTTCATGCCACACATGGCCACTTTCAATTTGCATCTTGCGCACACCACACACCCTCGCACGGCGCTACACTGCTGCGCCCGAAAATGAAAGCACGAAAAACGCTGAGAAAATCTTTGCACTGCTGCGGCCAGAGTTTTGGTGCCTCGAAAAGTTTATTAAATGCGGCATCAAGCAGCCATAAGACACAGTTTTACGTATATTTATTTATGTGTATATGTAGTATATATCAAACATGTATATGTTTGTGTGTGTGCTGTTTTTCTGCCAAAAGTCAGCCAATCTATAGCATTTGCTCTGCCGCTTACTACTTTCATTTCAAAAGCACTTTTCCATGCTTTGCTTGCCCGCTGCAGCCCCCGCCACCGAACTGCTTTATGAGCTCCACAAGTTTCTTCTTCATTTCCTTTCATTGAACTTTTCGTTGTTTTTTGTTTAAAACATAAACTTCTGCCAGCAGACTTTTAGCTTATCTGCCACAAGTGGTTTGATGGCGCTTTGTAGTTATTGTTGTTGTTATGGTTGTTTCTGTTGTTTTGATTTGAGTGATTTTCTGTTGCTCTGGCTTTGATCTGGCTTACCGCAAAACATTTACTCGTGCCATAGGTCGTCAGTGTTGTTATGATTGTTGTTGCAGTGGCTGCAAAATTGGTCTACTGCCAATAATATGAAAGCTTTTCGTAAACAAAAACAGATACAAATTTATACGCCTGAAGTCCATACTGACCATGTGTGGAGGTATGCATGTGTGTGTACGTATTAGTTGAGGAGTGGGAGGGGAGAAATGTATGTGAATTTAATTAGCGTCTATGTGGACCCTTTGATGAAACTGTTTGCTTAGTTTTCTATTATCCGCTGTGCAGCTTTGATTTCCCAATTAAAGAAATAGTCAAGAAAAGTTACTGCGTTTCTTTTCTTATAAAATATTTACAAAACTAACTTGAACTAATTTTTTAATAAGCAAATCATTGACGGACTTATGCGGGCGTAGAAACACTG
Source organism: Bactrocera zonata (assembly GCA_037783105.1). NCBI lineage: Eukaryota > Metazoa > Arthropoda > Insecta > Diptera > Tephritidae > Bactrocera > Bactrocera zonata. The sequence continues at coordinate 77,210 of JBAWJQ010002060.1, read as the reverse complement.
AACTTGCTATATATAATAGATTTCACGAACATACATATGACTGTTCTTAAATCCTATTTGGCACTTAAGGCTCGCTATGCCCACTTTCGTTACTTAAAAAATTACTTGAAAATTAAGTTAGGTTAAGTTAGGTTAATCTGGTAGACCAAAAAGCCACGCAAAGACCACCAGTTTTACACATTTGCGAAACCAGACGGAGTTCAGTTGCTAGGTCCAAAGGGAGAAGCAGAATACCTCCGCTTGATGCGAAATTTAACAAACTACGCTTCACTGTCGATACCTCTTCCGGTGTATCACACTGTCGAGACCCCAGTTGCTTATAGCATAGTCTTGACAATGCGGGACAAGTGTACAAGAAATGCTCCATTGTTTCCCTGGTTCCCTGCTCCAGGCATTTTCTGCAGACCTCTCGATCTGTCGATCGAGTTCCAATAGGAATTTTGTGTACTTATGATCTACCGTTTTGCACATGACTTTTGCGCCCCGGTAGCTCGTTCCATCGAGTTTTGATTTTCTTCACCATACTTCTGTAGAGTCGTTTAGACAATGCATGGGTTTCACAATGTTGATCACATTTTTTGATGTTAGCCGTACACCATTCTTACCAATCTCGTCCATTATTTCATTGCCCCGTCGGCTTTGTGACTGAAAATTAAGATTACCACAAATATATTCCAATCTTAGAAATTTGAATGAAAAAAATCATTGTTATGCTCTTGATAGATGTCACTATCTTTATCTAAGGGTCTTCGATGCCCCAGGGAAACTTTCCATTGGCTTTGGAGTGGGTTCAACGAGTGCATTTCACTCAATTGATTGTCGATTCGGCTTCGGAGTAAAATGATGGAGCTATGATTCATCCATTGTTACATGCAGATACAAAATCTTGGGATTATTACGCTTGAACATCTCCAAACACTGCTTCGAATGATCAACTCTTCGTTGTTTTTGGTTAAAAGTGAGCTCGCCTGGCTCCCATTTTGCACAGAGCTTTCTCATACCTAAAAATTTGTGAATGATATGACGTACCCGATCAATTGATATCTTAGACTATCTCCTATTTCGAACAACTTCACTTTACGGTCATCCAAAGTTATTTTGTGAGCTTGTTTGGTGTTTACTTCGTTAATAACCTCTTTTGTTTGTCCACTGCGTCCACCGTCTTCGAAGCTCATTTCACCACATCGATATAGCGGTAGTTTACGGAAACCCGTCATCAGGCCAAGTTTTTGCTTCTACAATATTTTTTTCTTTAAAAAAGATATTTTGTACCCACACACTAAACTCCTTTCTATCCATTTTTTTGTAATAAAAAACGTAGTTTCAGTCAAAAGTTTACAAAACACACGGGCCGGAACTTTTCAGTTGGCCTGTTACAAAATTGTCTCGCGAGGTTTATGATGCCATTACCTAGATTTCTTATAATTATTGCACAAGGTCGACAGTATTTTCCAGTCTGGCACGGGCGTTGTAAAAATATGTCGGACTTCTTTGAAATTAACGCTTCTTAGTTCGAGACAGTTTCAGTTTTCGGGAGAAAAGTTCTGCGAAATCGCATTCGATAGAACGATGAGTTGTATGAGATTACGACGACATTGACATAGTTCAGCGAATTGAGAGACAAGGGCTGCGCTGTCTAGGTTATGTCGTACGTAGCACGAAAACACTACAGCTTTGAAAGTATTCGACGCAATAACCGCCGGAGGCAGAGGCAGAGGAAGTGGAAGACCTCGACTACATTCGAGGGACCAGATGGAGAAGGACCTGACTTCGCTTGGAATTTCCAATTGCCGCCATATTGCGAAAAGAAGAAACGACTATCGCGCTGTTGTTAACTCGGCTACAATCGCGTAAACGGGGTCTACTTCAGTAAAGAAGACGAAAGAAAATTAGAAAAGTCCTTAGAAACAAATAATTGAACTCATCTTACTGCTGCTAACTTATCAGTTCTGATCTAAGTCAAATATTGAAGCCTATTATGGCAAAGTACACCATCGGTATGGTAGATGCAACGATGCGAAGCTACTGGAGAGCAGGAAAAACTACATATATGCCTTTGATTCAGGTACAATTTGTAAGCAGTGCAAAACCGCAGCAGCCGAAAAATAACTTTAGGTATATTTAAAGAATGTTCAATATTTCACTGCGCCCTGCATCCAACAACCAATTGCCTTTCTTTACAAAGAACACAGACGGAACGACGGTTGACAAAGTATGCTTATACCCACCCATTCATAACAGTGAAGTCTTCATAATACTGCAATTATATTCATAAAACGCATATCGCGTGATGCCAGCACATTGCTTAACCCTTAAATGTCTCTGCGCGAACGAGAAAAAATTTAAGCGCTCGAGGCAAATATGCAAAGCAGCAAACAGCTGAAAATAATAAAAACATAATTTTTTTCTAAATAAACCAATAACATAAAATAAATGGACAGCAACAGAACAACAGAAAAACAGGCGCAGCGGAAGAAGTGATTGAAAAAATGCAGATTGAGTAAAGAGCAGAGTTTAATGCAAAATTACAAAATGCGCGCTGACATTGAGTGCTCCAAATGAGGAGCGGCGCGGCGCGTCTGTTGCTTACTGGTAGGCACCACGAACGCATTGTAGCTGTGTGGCAAAGCAGCAGACGTGGCAAAGTGAGCAACAAAAACACAAGAGAGCGGTGCCTTGTAAAGATCTTATGGTTGAACAGTGGCTATTGCACGCGTTACTTGCAGACGCCGCCGCCACCTCATTATAACATTACCGCGACGCGCTGACGTGCCGCTGTGCCGCGCGCAGCTACAACGATCCTCGCTTTGTTGTTGCTTTTCAACTTGTTATTACGGCTCCTCCGAACTAAGCGCCCAATTGCAAAAATGACTGCAGCGCACAGCTTACGCGTTGCGCTTGCATTGTAGCACGCTATGTGCTGAAGGTAATGGCGCGCATGCGCAGCTGTTTTGAGGGACTGAAAAAAAATTACGTAAAGCGTAATACATATATAACAAGAAAGCGAATGCGCATTGCAACTAAAAATACGCGGTATGCCTACGCGCCAACGGCGCAATCGCGCATGCAACTAACTGGTTGCCACAAGCAACGGCAGTGCTGTGCGCACATAGCTAGTGCTGGTGAATTGGGCAGGCAGACAGTCGGTCAGCCAGTCAGCCGGCCTGGCCCATCAAGTTGCGCTGCAATAAACGTCAAAATGCAGCCCATTGCTGTCCATTTCATCAACGTGTGAAATAAATCACTCAAAGTGCTGAAGATCCATTAAAAGCAGCGCATTGCAAGCCGGCGCGTACGGCGTTGTGCCCAACTGTGGCGCGGTGTCGGCCAAAACTGGCTGCAACGGCCATGCAGGACTCGGCGGTGTGCGGGGCGTGCAACGCGGCAATAGCCGGTTCTTGGACGCATTAAGCGCGTCCGCTTGGTGGTAGCGCGAAGTGCGCGTGTGCGCATGTCTTGTAGCGTAGCAGGGAAGAAACTATGTGCACGAGTGAAGTAGGCACAAAAAAAGTGTGGAAAGGCAAGGCTAATGATCTGTAGAGGCGGTTGAGGGTAAGTGTTGCGCAGGCATTGGGGTAAATTGGTTGGGCGCTGCGTGTTTTGTTTTTGTGCCCTTTTTTCTCCCACTTTTTTTTTTTTGTTTTGTAAATTTCATTTTTGTTGGTCGTTTTCTGCTGCGAGTCAAGCTGTTGTCATTATTATTGCTTCACTTGTTGTTCGCTTTGCTGTTGTCCTTGTTATTATTTGTTGACTGCAATTTCGGAGCGCTGATGCTGCCGCCGCCGCCTTTATGTAGGCATGTTCGTGCATAGTTTGCATCAGCTAAAATAAAATTTATGCCGCAGGCGCATGAGTTGTGTGTGCTGCGGCAAAGGAAAAGCGCAAACAATTTTGTTTCACAATAACAAAAATAACTTAAAGTGTTACAAAAATAACAACAGCGCCAACACCATTACCGCGCTTTAAACGCGCAGTGGCAAATAAGCAAGCGAAAAAATGGAGTGGCGCACAGTGTACGCTATTTGCAGTCAATAGCAGGGTAAAGAGTCCAAAAGGAGCTACTTCGGATACTTTCGAAAAAATTCTTAACATCAACTTTGAAGCTGATAAAATTTAGAACCCAAAATTTGAGGACTTCAGAAGAATTACAGCGCTTTGAAAAAAGTCTCGGAAGATGCTCTAGAAAGGCTTGATTATATATGGAATTATACGAAAATTTACAGATTATTTAGAAAAATTCCTAAAACTATAATCCACTATATGTACAATCCAGAACTGGACGTCTCATACGACAGCTAAGGAAGGACTAAGTTCGAAAGTACGTGAACATTTCATACTCTTGTAACTTGCCTATATAAAAGACAATGAAATATTTACAGTTATAAAGGCTTGGAAGTCATTTTAAGTCCAGGGGAAGTTTTCACCTGATTTTTGCCGATATGTTCGGTATAAAGTCACTTGGTAGTTCGAAAATCACTATATTATTTATGTGGAGACTAAAGGAATTATGGATCCGATTCAATCCATTTTCGGCACACTTACATAGTACTATCAGAAAAGTATTTTCTCTGAGTTTCGCAAATATTGACCGATATTTTCGATAGAAAGTACGCAATGTGAACTGGGATCCATATTTTCAGAACCTGGGGGGTTGATAAGTGTTGGTCCGATATGCCAAATTTTTGGTCATAAGCTGGCACACATCAAAGGCAATATTCATACAAAATTTTATTCCTAAACGTGGTTTTAGTCCGATTTCGTGCATTTTGGCACATAAGAATGCCAGAAAAATGTTATATGCCGAATTTGATTGAAATGAACAGACGGACGGACAGACAGACCTCTGGATTTCAACTCGTGTCGTCATCCTGATCATTTATATATGGTATATATAGACTATGTCTGAATTTGGTATCCCCGCAAAATTAATTCAGCTGTGTAAACTTACATTGAGCAATATCAAACGCTCCGTCAGAATCGGGAAGGACCTCTACCTGCCGTTCGATACCAAACGAGGTTTCAGACAAGGCGACTACCTATCGTGCGACTTCTTTATTCTAGTGCTGTGGAAAAAAATTCGAGCTGCCGAGCTTAAGCCCTATATGTCACTCAGTATTCCCGTCCTGTTATATGGTGTAGAGGCATGAACATCTGACGAGTCCGTTACGAGTTTTCGAGAAAAAGGTTCTACGAAGGATTTATGATTTTTTGCGCTTTGGCCACGGGGAATATCGCATTTTATGGAACAATGAGCTGTATGAGATATACGACGACATAGGCATAGCTCAGCGAATTAAAAGACAGCGGCTACGCTAGCTATGGTCATATTGTCCGAACGGACAAAAACACTCCAGCTCTGAAAGTATTCCAAGCAGTACCCGCCAGGGGAAGCAGAGGAAGAGGAAGAGTTCCACTCCGTTGGAAGGAACAGGTGGAGAAAGACCTGTTACCTCTTGGAATCTCCAATTGGCGCCACCCTGCAAAAAGAAGAAGAAATATTAGCGACAACGGTGTCTACGCCAGTAAATACTTAGAGCTCGGATCAATAAGAAATAAATTTCCTGAAGAAAGACAGGTTATATCTTGTTTTCTTTATTGAGAGTGAAGTCATAGGCTTCGATCTTTTAGAATCCTGCTCCATAATAATGTAGACATTTTCAAACATATCAGGTAGTACTTTTTTTAACAAAGTGAAACCTCGTTAAAGTGAAGATCCAAATAGCGCACACAAGAATTAAAACTCTCAAGCCTCCAAAACTAATTTTCGTACTACCAAAATTATTATTTTTCTGAGTAGGTCTGGATAATAGATCCACTAACAAAATTTATGCTCTCTAAAACCCTCTACCCTCTAAAAATAATTTTCGACACGACAAAAATTATTCTCAATATTTTTCTCTTCTACGCGACACTGTGCGGTGTTGCCACTTTCTCCGCTTTTATTATATATATTCGTCGAAAATTGTCTTCTCTTCATCTTTTTACACATTTATTTTTTCTAAAACTCCAGCGCGCAGCTGCTTGACGGTAAACGAATGGCCTGATGTGTGTTGCCTACATATAGAGCAGAAAATCCATTACCTAAACCTTTACATATTGCCATTGTGCTTGTTTGTTGTAATATGTTTTTTATTGTTGTAAAGTTGCACTTCAATATTGGTTGGCCACTGCATTGCCATTACACGCTTCACAGACGCCAGCGCGCCTACCCCGCACCCCACAAACACACACACATGTCCGTGCAACAAACCAGCTCGCTTCCTCCAGTCTTTCTCGTTACCTTTTATAACTTGGTTTTATGCCTTCGCCAATAAGTATCTGCGGCCCGAACTCACTCAACAGCAGTGTGTTCATGGATTTCCTTTACGCCTTCTCCGCTCATTCTTGGCATTTCCTTTTTCTCGTATTTTTAGTCATTTTAGTGCTTGTCTGCCGCTAATGTGGACTGCAACTGGAACTGGAGCTGGAGTTACAACTTTTTTATCACTGCCGCAAATGTGCACAGCGAAAATCGAAAGCTATAACTGTGGCGCAAATAACAACAACAATAACACCGGCGAAGGCAGTAAACATCATATCCTCCGACTGGCGAAGTTTGCCAAACGAACACATTTCAAATTTGAAGATCGATTTGAACGAAGCAAACGAAATTGTTAGCTGTAAAATACCTGAAACAAAAGCAAAGCGGCTTGATAGGCGCACAAAAAGCTCACTACCGCGCAAGAAGCCACAGCAATATTGGGATTGTGTATTTCTTTTGGCACTTGCTGGATTTTGTGAGGCGGCCGTTTAGATTTCATTTCTTGATGGAAGCGTAATGAAATTGCTTTTTGTTGGGGTTGGCTTCTTCAAGAGCTTTTTTCCGTTTTGTTTTTTTGTGGAAATAAACTTGAAAGCAACTAAACGGACTACAACACAGCTGCTTGGAAACACCAGTTGTGTTATTGTATACAGAAAATTGATTTTTTTATATCGAGAGCAGACTCCATCTTTCTACCAAAACCATTAAGAAGAGCTATTATGGATTTGGTTATAAAGTTTAGATTTCTGTGCCCAAAGTTAAAAACATATTTACCGATATCTTTTGCGTAGAGTTAACGAGCCGCTCTTCTCGAAAATTTTTACATATACAAGCCTAGGAACCTACTCTTAACGCCGCCCTCTCGGCAGGCATAACTCCAAGAGACATGTGGGTAGGACCAAATCGCAGTGACTGTTTTTCACGGGTGGATCAAAACTCAGGGGAACGGTTGTCCCGGATAGTCCGGAGCTCGCAATCAACTCTTTCTTCGGACTGCCAGACTATTGTAGTTTCAGCAGAAGTTGCTGCCATTAAGGCACCAGCTGAGTCACTTCTACGAAGATCGGCTTCTTCTAGAGAGGTATGCATCCACGTCCATAACAGAGGAGCTAAGTATACAGGTCCTGGGCTCGATGACAGTGAGCTCAAAGCTATTCAAGGAGTACATCACCTCAATGTTAGTAGCAGCGAGCTATTTCCGTCTTAAACTTGCCTAGGTGTTAGGCCTCAGCGGAGTCGTCGGAAATTATAAAGGCGATGGGCGTGAAAGGAAAAGCACTCATATCCACATTTCATCAGGATGGGAACAGAGGTTTCATATGATCGTCTGGTCATCGCTCATCAAGCGTTGTCAGCATAGCACTGAAAACCTTCCGGACAAAAATGGAACCTAAAGGGTCGACTGAACTGACCGGCGAATTGACTGGAATAGATATGAGGCGCCTCAAGAAATTTGTGACAGACTCTATGCGTTTTGTGCCTTGGCTAAAGGCGATTTTTAGGTTTTTAACTCAGCTATGTGTCACTCTCATGGAGAGAGGCTAGGGTAGTTTTCATACCGAAGGCAGGTAGGAGCAACCCAAATTACTCAAAAAAGTTTAGGCTTATAAGCCTCCTATAAGCTTGTCCAAGGCGCAGCACGCATGTACGAAGGGCAGATCAGTAGAGACAGCACTCCATACACTAATAATTAATAACGAAATAGCTCTTGAATATAAGGAGTATGCATTCCTGGACATTTCTGGAGCGTTCAACAACGTCTTTACGGAATCTTTTTTGAGCAGTGTCCAGTCAATTGGTGCTATGCAAGGCTGGATTTGAAGCCTTTTGACCTTTAGACGGAAAAGAGCAGAATGGAATGACGCTGAAAGACTCAAGAAGTCTGCAGAGGTACTCCCCAAGGTGGAGTGCTATACTCGACGGTCTTTTTGGTCAACTCACTTGTGGCAAAACCACCATGCACCACAATTATTGCACTTAAAGCTCTAATGAAACTGCTCACAGCCAAAACTGTCTTTCATTTACATATAAAATTCGAAAAAAAACTCCCAAACTACACACTTGTTGCACTTAGGAAATTGATTAAAGTAAACTCTATGTTGCCACATAAATCAGCAAGCATTTTGGCGAACAAATGAAGTCTAATTTAAGTACCGTTTAATAATACAAAAGCGCTTACAATGCTGTTGATAGCACAAAAGGCGTGCAATCTGTTGTTGCTGTTGTTGCACTATCATATTGCCAGTTATTGATGTGTGCCGTTGCTGCGCATGACCCGTATACAAAGCGGTTTGTGTTGCATGAAAAAAATGCAAAAAGGGTACACAAAACGCAAATAAAAAAACAAAAAATTAAAAAAAAGTATAAAAAAAAAATCTACTTGCAACACGCATGCAGCAACGTAAATACTACACACATTGCAACAGCAAACCTGCCACCAGCATCAACGATGCAACAATAATAACAACGATTTATTTAATATGTCAGCGTGCGAGTAATATTTGCAGTACATATTGTTGTTGTTGTTGCTATTGCAGCACTTTTCATTCTATGTATGCAACACACAATATATAGTTGTTGGTTGCTTGCCGCATCGATTCCTTTCAACATTCGTTTGCCAACATTTATGCGATCATTTGTTAAATGTCAACACATTGCAATGAGCGCCGAGTATATTTGTTGTTGTTGTTGTGGTTTATTTGTTGTTACTGGCATGCTGCCTGTTGTTGCTGCCCCACCACGGCAATATTTTGCTGTCCACATAATAGTATAAAGTGTCTAGTTGTTGTACAACAAGTGTACATGTGTACGCCGACTAGTTGGCAACATGTATCTGCAACATGCACACACGTTCACACACATAGCCACATATGCAGATATACAGCAAGATTTGCAATACAACGGGCCAGCAAGCGGTAAACGCGCCACAAACGCAGGCATAAGCCGAGCGCACATCCAAGCGATACACACTTTATTATGTGCGCTCACACACGTATACACTCACACAAATGCACACATATTCATGATTTTGTGTGAATTTGTTTGCGGCAAGTGTCAGACAAGCAATCTTCATCAGAGGCCTTCACTCGTGTCCGTGTCACCCCCGCCCGCATATTTTACGAATTTCTATCTCTAGTTGTTGCTGTTGTTGCACACATTGTCCATGGTCATGGCGAATTTGTGCACAATTTTTCGCGCTTTCAAAAATATTTGCATCATTAATCGCATTCACATTTCACATTTTCAATTCATAGATTGTTGTTGTTGCCGGTTTCGCCTTGCAATTTGGTAAAAGTTGGTGCGCCGGCTGTCCTCCTCTTCTTGTTGATGTTGGTTCGTGTGTTTTGTGCCAAGATTTCGCACTTATTTAGTTGGAGCAGATGCTTTAAATCACCACTTCAGTTGTGCGTTCGTTCAGTTTTGGTTATCTTTGGTCAAAATGGGTAAGATTAAGGTTGTGGATGGATTTTAAGATATAACTGGAATCGACTTAGAAGGACGCTTCAGCTCAACCTCCAGTCGTTGTGAGTGAATATTCGTGCTTTTGTGAATACAGGCTAAGTATTTCCCTCACGAAACTAGCCTCATACTCATATCTCAGTCGAAACTCTTCTAAATGTGGGAAAGGTTATGAGGTCGACAGAGATCTAACTTGAACAGCTTAGAACTCCGGTTCATTCCCACAGAACCACCTGATTAATTATTACTTCGTCGGAATAGTTAGGCATTTAAGTATCCTCTATGGCACGGAATGACGGACGCCTAATCTGCTCCGTATTTATCTAAGGCTCCTATATAAGAGATCATATGAGCCTTACAAATCAATAAAGTGCTTTGTGCCTACTACAGATTTGTTGAGACGGCTAATATCTGTTTCGAAAATGTCTTGTAGTTCGCTGAAGATAAGATATAGACGTATAAGAAAGTGCTGGTATGTTTCCACCTCAAATTTCTCTATGCAACTTTGACACTGCTGACCTTTAAGATGAACTTTGATAAGAGGACGTAGTTCAATAAGTCTCCTGCGTTCTATTGTACGCCAAAAGATCTCGCAGTCATACAGGAGGTAGTCGTCGACCAGCGCCTGCTAAGGGCACTCGACGTCAATTCGTCCAACGCTAGAATTCAAGACGCCTTGGATCCTTAGATATCCCTTGGAGTACGGATGCCTTGGAGCATGGAGATCCAACTCGGTTCTGTTCAGATGTGAGCGGCGCAAGGGTGCCTCCTCTGGCTAGCTCATTGGCTTTTCAGTTACCAGCAATGCTACTGTGACCAGGCATCCAAATGAGTCAGATGATGAAATAGCTTGATGCTATTTTTAGTGCAGACAGACACTCCATGACTAGCTTTGCGCGCACAGTTAACGAGCTCAGCACTAGTATTGCCGCCCTGCGGTCGGAGTGACACATTTTCCTGAAAGGGTCTGCACTTCGTACCATTACATCACTTTTAAATGTGGGTAAGAGGCCTTACTTATAGTTAGTATCACACAATTTTTGAATAATTTAATAAATTCAGTTGGAGGTAATCACCAATCTTCCCATTTCACAATACAGATCCTAAAACAAGCAACATTTCCTGTAAAATGTTCAGAAACTCTTAAATTTTGTTAGTTTAAACCTTCAAAGGTATGGAATTACTAAAGTCCTTTATGGAAGTATTTATGGACTTAAGACTACGATTTGTGATATATGATTGGATGTTCAGATATACCATGGAAAGACTCAACATAATTGGCCTACTGAGCGCACTATTCGCAACACTATCATCCATCTTGAGACCCAGCATTCATTATTGGATTATCTAATACTACTGAATAGACCACGTCCAGCACGCTGTGAAGAAAATATACATAGCAGCCGTAGCTGAGAGTGTACCGTGGAGAGCCAATTCGGCGTCGTTCATAGCAACCCAAACTGACGTATATATCTTAAATTGGAAGCGTACAGCTTCTGCAAGAACTGAATTTGCTCGATCATCTCAAGCGATAATTGCTTTGCTCTATGGGCTCCAGAAAAGTCCCAAGAAGATTCGACGTTTTCGAGCCAAATTTTGTTAAGCGATGATGTTCATTTCTAGCATTTGGGACGAAGAACAACATAAATTGTAGAGCTATCATATTATTCAGAAAATAAAATGGTTTGGTGTGGTTTGTGGGCCGGTGGAATCGTAAACATTTCTTCAAAAATGAGCCAGTGAGAACGTAAGCGTCAATCGAAACCGTTATCGTGAAATGGCAACCAAGATTTTTCCTATAGATCTAAAGTCTGGTAAGACATTGAATAACTTAAGTGTAGTCGAAGCGCGACAAAGGCTCATCCTATCAGTTGGGGTTCGTAATCCAGTAAAACACAAGCTCAAAACATACTCGTAGAAAAAACAAAATCTAAAATCCTAGAATTGCTTCTATAGCCAATATTAGAACTGTAGACGTTCTAATGATTCCAAGAGAGTAAAAATGAGGATAAATCATATTAACCTCTCTGACTTCCTAAGAGTTACATGTAGAATTCCCTTAGAAATGTATTTTAGATATTCATTTCTTGTTTAATTGAGTGCGCAAGGAGTGCTCAATTTTATAACGACTTATATTAGATTATGGTATAAAAATCTGAATATTATTTGGATAATACATGCCGTCTTATCGCTTGGTTAATTACTTTTAGTTCTACAGCGCTATGGCTTCCTTTCTGCTTCACACCGAGGTTCAACGACTTAATGCACCTGCGTTGGCGCTACGTTGCAGCCAATACACCGTAGCCGACAATTAAATGCATAACAATTAGTATTGGATTTTAAATTAATTAAATCAACCATAAAATCGTATGCCACGACTAAAGCAAGTAAGTGATAACAACAATAAAAACAATAACAACTGGCCGCAAGCAAAGAATATAATGACGTAAGCGAACAAGTAAGCGTGCGAAGAAGTGCAACTAAAATATTTAAATAATGACATGAAAAATCATTTAACGCACACACAACGAAAGCCACACGACAACGGTGAAAAACAAAGCAACAACAAGTGCGTGGAAGCAATGCTTAGAAGCAATGCGTGCAAGTTGTGTGCTTAACGGCAGCAAGGAAGAGCGAAGAGTTGGCGTTCAAACCGAAATTTGTTGGCCTAACAGGTACATTGTGGACTATGCAATGGTGAATCTACAACAATTAATTAAAAATTAGAATAAATTAAAATAAATACAAATTGAACTAATGATGGGTGCAAGGGATAAGGTAAATTATATGCATGTGTGTATTAGAGAAATTGCTTGTATATTTATGTAATATATATTTATATATGGAAATAAAGCTGTGTTGGGAAAATAAAAATTTATTAGGTGATGTTTTTTTGTTATAATATTTTTTTTATTATTTTTTTTTATTATTATTATTATTATTATTATTATAATTTTTTTGTTTTTTGGTAATTTTATTTTTTATTCTTTAGTTTTTTTTATAATTTAATTTTTGTATTTCTTGTAAATTTATTTAAATTAAACATCATGCATTCTCACTCGGGTCGGGTCTTAAGTGCTGCTCCACCGTCTCAGCAGTCCAGCAACATTTGTGTCTTCAACATTTACATTTTATCATTCATACTGCGATTGCATTCATTCAACGCGCATTCACCACTACACACACTTACAAATATGTATATAGTTACATAGCCATAGCAGCGTATTAATTAATTTATATATGCGGTTACATATATGGTTACCCATGCGCTCGAGCCTGCTGTATTGCTTTATAAAATATGCAGCGCCTTGTTTTATTATTTTACTTTCTCTCTCTCTCGCTCTCTCACTGTCCGTTTGTGTACTTATCAAAACCATAACTTACATTTCATGCGATAAGAATGAAATACTCCGATTACCAAAAGAAAAACAATTACAATACATTATCGGTAGCGATAAGTACCCGAAGACATACATACAGACGTAATTATAAATGCATATATTCCTATATATGTATATGTAAGTATAATATATAAATATGTAAAAGAGTAGATATGTGGCATGCGAGTTGAATGGATAAAAATGCCCGTAAATTCTTCATTTAAATTTTAGTGAATATTTCACTGATGTTGTGGGAACAACAGACTTCTCTTCGAAAACTCGCCCACTTGAGTGGTTAAATATTGAAAGCAGGCTTCAGGTGAAAGGGCTTAAAGTTATGCAGGTTTCGGTTAATTATTTTATTTTTATTTTTATTGCAGTAGATTTTCTACTAATTGTGCGTGTTTTATCGTTTTTATGGCACTAATCATTAGCTAACTTAAATACAGAACGCTTATCTACTTTAAAGTTGTGCCACACCATACTTGGAATTCTGGTTTATCGCTGCCAGCAGTAGCAACACAACAAATGGCGAACTAGCAGTTCAAGCTGCGCTGTAAATTCGTGATAAGTACGGAAAACCCTTACCCATATAATTTAGCCTTAATTTAGGTTAGAATCTGCTGGATCTAACTCCGAGCAACTATTCTTCTTTAGACTAGAAATGGATCTCTCGCCGAGATTACTTTGCACAATTTTGACCAGCAAGCTTTTTAAACAGAGACGATTAGGAAACTAAAATAAAGCAAAGAAAATTTAACTAAATTAAAGCTAAGCTAGTATGTACAATCAATATACGAAGCTTTCGTGTTCCTTTGGTTGAAATTAAAATTTTACGTGGAGGGTCCCAAAATCAGTCGCATATAGCGAGACGCTTGCTTCAAGATAGCTCCCGCTTTCAGCCGCACTTCCTGGTGGACAGACGTTTAAACTTTGTTGAACCCTTAAACCGAATACCTCGTAGTGGCGCCATCAAAGCTCCCTCTCTTTTAACCGTGATCCTGAGATCCACACGTGTTGGTCTCACTCAAAGATTATCACGTAGCCCGGGGTGTTCGACGCGGACGCAGGAATAGCTCAACTACATATTGCCGGATAACCAGAATAACTTCCGCATCCCATTTACATCCCCCTGTCTGAAACACAGTGGCCATATCTACTGTAAAATTACAGTGCCACTGGGGTACGCAGCTGATATTGACATCACAGGCCTTAAGAATTGTCAGTGGAGTTTTTACAAGTCTAAAAAAAAAAACGAAATAAATTGGTCTTCAGATGAATGAGAACCAGACAAAGTACCTGCAGGACACATACAAATATTCCTACCGTCTTGGGAACTACCGCACTGTGGACAGCTTTATGGTGAAAAAGTTTGGAACAACAAAAGTTCCACCAATAATCTAAGCCTGGAGTTTGAGGGCGGAATAACTCTTACCAAAAGTTTCTACTTTGGAATTGGTAGGCAATTGAGAAACAGATCCCTCTTTTGACAAACAAATATTACTCTCTCATTATTTCCGCTTAATTACTCGGCACAGATATATGGGCGATGATGACACGATTTGAGAAAGAACTTTGAGCAAGCGGTAGAACTGTTATTCGTAAGATCTTTGTAGCCATTCGCGTAAACGATGAATATCGAAAAATATGAAATCACGAACTATATGAGCTCTAGAGCAACATGGATATAGTTAAGCACAAAAAAATCCAACGAATGCGTTGGTGAGGTTTTGTCGTTTGCAAGTAAGATGATAATCCAGCAAAAAGCTCCTTCCACTCGAAGCACTTGGGTGGAGAAAGAAATCAAGGACGCCCAGGCATCCAATGAAAGGACCAAGTGACCTGCCTGCATTTAGAATGTATAGTACAACTGGCGTGAACTCGCAACAGATAGAGGCAACCAGTGAAGTTTTGTGTTCTCCGCCCAAAACGACCAACGTTTGTAGTGCCAAGGAAGAGGAAGAAGATGGTACAGTAGGCTGGTTACATTTCGTCCGGAACGGAAACTATACACAAAAATGCATACAAACTCTTAAGGAGCATATTCATATCTTTTCTCTCTATAGAACTACGGCACAACCGCTAAACGGAGAGCAAACGCAGATTCATGTCGGCCTCAATATGAACCTCAACCCCGTGATCGGTCTATTACTTATGCATTGGTGGTATTGGAGATGGTACCTAAAACGAAAATATTTCTGCAATACATGGTACTTGTTTTTAAATGGATAATATACTACTTCCTTACTGCTATGGATAATATTACAGCAAATTCTGGGAGTTGACTTTAGGCCAGAATCTCAAGGAAGTCAGGAACTTAACTACTTTACTCTATTTAAAACACTATTTAAGAGATCCTAGCCCCTCGGTTTATTCCCTCTATCTTCCTTTCTTCCGCTTCCAGTTTTTTGTTATATCTGAGTCTAGGGAAGATTAGGATCTGAGCTCACCACAGATGACATTCAACCATACGAAGGGTATTTTAAAACAAGAGCCCTCTCGCCAGGCACTTGGCTTTGCTGCATTGGCAAGTACCGTCAATATTTTTACATTAAAAGCTAACAACATACAAAATATTAAAAGTTGCATGCAATATCGCTGCCACTGCGTGAAAAAAAATTGTAACAAGAATAATTATGATAATCACATTAGCGATAACTGTACGAGTTGCCGGCTGTTTGTACGCTGATAATTATGATATGTACAACACGAGAGTGATACGAAACACACACGAGCACAAACACATTTATCAATATACATACATACATATATATGTACGAACAGCAGTTGGGGTGCCAACTGTAAGTGATGCCATTTGCACTTTGCAACAAACCATGCCACACTTGGTCTCTATAGCAAGCGCACTGCGAACGAGTGGCGAAGAGCTGCACCAATAAAGAGAATTGCGGAGCACGGTGGCATCAACAGACAAATCGAACACCAACGCGCGCTGGTGAGCTGAAAGCTATGAGCGGTCGTTGCGCATGCGCGCACGCCATTAGGCTCATTTTGCAGTTGTACGCCGCTGTCAGTGGCAGACAGACAGACGACCACTCAACCGCACAGCGTCGGCAGTGGTGTGGCAGCAGCGGCGGCGGTTGCTGTCCAGTTTGGTGATGCGTGTCAGCACGCATAGGCTGCAGCCGAACGCTGCACTGTTGCCGTGGTGGCATGTTGCAGCGTGCGATCCAATGTGATATGATGTGGCATGTTGGCATCGCTGTGGAATGCAAAAATGTGGCAGCCGCAATAAAAAACGCAATTCACCCTTTCGGTGCGCAATGAGACGTCTGCAAAAAGAGAGCGTGTGATTTGATTGTGGTTCGCATGTTGCGCAGCAAAAAGCGCTATCGTGTAGTGTGTCAGTGGCTATACGAAGCTGCGTGTGGTAATTAAGCGACAGCCACGGCAGTAATAAAATTTTGAATTGAAAAATTAAACAAATGCGTGATGAGTGAGTGTGCTGTGAGGGGAAGCGATATGCGAATTTGTGTAATGGCAAAAAACGTGTTGCTTGGTTTTATAGGGAAACTAAACTTGCAACATGCCGTTGATTTTATTAAAGTGTGTTATTTATTTTTTGTGTTTAGTTTTATAGAGTTAAAGAGTTTTATGCCAACTATTTGCTGCATATCATTGCCGCGCGTTGTGTAAAAGGTCAAATACGTTTTTGCTATGCGAAGCAAGTTAAAAAAAATAACATTTACAAACAGTGTACACCCATAAAATTGCATTTCTATACTTGCCACAAAATGTGGCATGCCACATAATGTTGCACACACAATGCTATGCGGCAAAAACACCGCTGTATTGTTGTTGACAATATTACCGGCGCAACCAAGCCCCTATATTCATGTTTCGCCAGCTCACAACATGCCACACTAGTGTCGAATACTGCAGCTTAGTATGCTGGTACATAGCGCGTTATTGATGTTGCCAGCAGAAAAAAATTCTATAAATGAAATCACAAAAAAACGCAAATGAACAACAAGGCATTACTACATACAGTAACAACAACAAAGGGGCATCGCTTGTTGTAAGCGAAATAAAAATTCGCCAACAGAAACACACACATTCGTGCAACAATGCTGCAGTATGCTTATTAATGACGTTCATTGTCATGGCACATGTTGCATGTGCGTAGGTGGCGCGCCTAAATGTGTGTCTGCCAATGTGTAAGTGTTGTTGCACATGTGCGGCTCCAAGCCTTGGCCTCCGCGTGCTGGTCATACGTATTTTTATTCTTCTTCTTCTTGCACTAACATGCATTTACAAGTGCTCATGCAACATAATTTCATATTTTTTTTCTACTATAAAGTTGTTGTTGTTATTTCAGCTGTATCCAATCGCCGCACACACATCCTCTGCCTACGATTCGGCATTTTTTGCTGTTTTGCAGATATTTATACATGTTTATGTGCGAGTTTACCCAAAAGTAGTATAGTCTCGCCGTGTGGCGCTCCCGTTGCACTTGCAACTACTAAGTTAACTAGCCGGTTCCGAAATGTTTTTGCTTGTTCATGCTAGTTTGTGGTTGTTGCTATTGTTGTGGGTACACTGCAGCAACATTTATTTGCAATTTTTGTATTTGTTGTTGTTGCAACGCGTTTTAATGATGCGAATTATGTTGTTGATTTTCGGGGTGCGTCAATTTATAAGTTCATTGTTCAAGCACTACACACACACACACACCACAGTACAGGCACTCTTATTGTTGCACATTCTAGGTTATGTTTGCTGTTGCTGGCCGCAGCAAATTTTTGCTTTTCCACACAAATCTCCGCTTGAATAATTTGTTGTACTTTTTATGGTTTTTTTGCTGTTGTTGCTTTTTCTGTTGCACATTAAAAGCGCAAATAATGTCAGCGTATTGCTTGTTATTATTGTTGCACATACATATTGGTACTTTGAATTGTTTAAGTGCGATGCTTTTATCCATTGTTGCTGTTTTTGTTGTTGTCTTGGCATTTACTGTCTCTCAATTAAAGCGCAGAACACTCCCTCGTCGCAGACTTTCTTCCATTAACATTTCGCCTGCTTTTGTTTTTGTTTTTGCATTGGAGCAGAATAGAGGAAGTGAGCACTTGAACTGATTTTTCTGCTGTGCCACAATAAAGTTGTAAGTGCGGTATTTATGTGAAAGCTGTGCGGCATGTTTTTCCTAGACTCGAATATGCTTGCAGTAGTTTACATACGAGTATATTTATACTTGTTACATTTTCAAAAAAATAAATAAATTGGTTCTGTGGTTGAAGTTGCTACTAGCCACATGTGATGTACATATACGTGATATATGTAAATATAGATCCATATGGGGTATTCCAGAAGCTTAGATATCACAGTTCTCTTAAGTACTCCTAACGACGGACTATGTTATTCGGAATATCAAGTAATGTTGGGTAAGAAAAAAAGCATACATAGCTATCTCTCCACAACCTCACAAACCTTCAATATATTGGTTAACATTTCTTGACTGTTTCAAAATATGAGAGGTCTATCTGAAGCAACTTTTTGTGACAGCAGTCTTTTCTTTTTCCGTTTTAATCGAATACAGCTTCTTATGGATCCTTAGATGAGATAAGAGCCCCTGTTGTAACCTACTTCTGAACTGTTGTCACTTTTCCGTTCAACTCTAACATCATCGATCTGGAAACCGGTCGATCGCACCCAGTTCATAATGAAACAACGAAGCATTAAAAGGAAAGGGTACATCCAATAAAAATGGCGACTGTTGCAAGGCAAAGCATAAAAAGATGAGAGTTGCCAATTCGCTTAGCTTCGTGTCGAAAATTTTTATTTGAAAGTGCTCATACAAAAGCCTAGATTAAACTTAGGAAATGCCTTATGCGAAGGAAAGCAAAAGCTCTATCTGAATTGGCTATTAGATTAACCAACAAATTTTGTTCTTCTGTTATAGAAAACAGTTTGATAGATATGTTAATTCTATTTTGAGTTCTGAGGTTTTCTCTTGCCTTGGTCACGGATAAAAGATCAATAATGTAAAGTCTAGGGGTTTATACACTCCTTGAAAAGCTTTTCAGGATGAAGCTTTCAAGGAAGAACCTCTCAAAACATACTTCTTATAAATTTTATTTTATTTATCTTCCAATTATCTGGTGATCATTTGAAGGCTAAGCTTTATATACTGTACTTAACTGATCTGAGTTTTTACTGCAAGCCTTAAGAGCTTTCTAAAGCATCTCTGAAACCATTACAATTCAAGTTTGAGCAAAACGAATGTTATGTAGTCTTCTACAGCAAAACAATACGTAGCGTGGCCTCTTTTTTATGGGAAGCTTGTACAATCCAGAACTCGAACCGTTTGCTTCTCTTAGCTTTTAAAGGCCTACGTCTGCTCAGAATACTGAGTTAGCAGAAATTTTATCGATTTTGATATCTTCATTTTAGTAGTGAAAGTGTACAGAAAGCTTCGGCTATTTTGAGGTCTTCATTTCAGCAATGTCAAAGAGAAAGAGAACTAAACTTTCTTAGTTCATGAAAGTATTCGAAAAATAGTTGTAACAGTATAAAGTCTCAAAAAGTTACTCGCTTAAAAACAATAACGGACGACTCTCATTAGAATAGAATTACGAATTTTCTCTGGTCCTTCAAATATTTTTTATTTAACGCTCCTCCTTTTCTCCTACACTCTCACAGCACTGTACAACAGTTAAAAATTGCGATTTAGGCCAAAGTGCTTCCCAGCATACAAAGTAACACACAATCGAAGATTACTTCTTACACTGGAGTGGAGTCATGCAACAATCTACAATAAAATAAATTTATCTAAAAGCAAACATAAAAATCTACAACTTCGAAAATTCAATCGCTTCCACTTCGGGCATTATGCAAGCTCATTTACATGTATGTACTATATGTTAAGGTATTTATGTATGTATATAATCATATGTGCAGCCATAAATAATCGACATTATTGGCCGATTACAAGCGAACAAGCAGCGGTTAACATACAAATTTAAATTCCAACAATTATGTTGTTTGTTAATCGCTTGTTGTTGCTGCTTTTTTGCGTTGCGCTGTTGCCTGTATTTTGTGGCAAATATTCTGCGCGCCGAATGTAGAATGTGGCCACAAATGCTGACCCAAATCGCTGGCCACAGCTACGCCTTCATTAAGACGATTAAACGGTCAGGTAAAGGCGCACAAGAAAGCGCAAGAACAAAATAATTATCGCATAAATAGTTAAATGCGGAAATTTCAATCGCTAAATCGACAAAATGAGTAACGGTAAGTGTGTGCAAGAAAAGGCTTACAAAAATGCGGCACAACGATAAAATTTGGTTAAATCAGAGGTATACGATAATGAGAATCAAAATATTCGGTGAAACAGCTGCGAGTGGTTATTAATACAGGGTGATTCACTTTTCACTTTTTTACTAGTCTTTATAATAAATTATGACAACAACAACGTTAATATATAGAAACTACTATTGGATCATTACTTAACCAGAATCAGCGTATGATTGATTTGATGTAAAAAATGTTGCCTACAATTTGGCGCATTGTTAAATTTTATCAAAGACAAGCACCTACTATAGGTAGTAACAAACTATGCACAATATCTACTCTTAATAAACACAATCGAACTACCCTTTGAATATAGATATATGACTCAAGTAGACTCAAGATACTGAAAAAATACCAGAAAAATATGAAGGAATGTATAACAAATAAAGTAGGACTAAATTCAGGTGCAGCCCAACAATTTCTACTCATGCAACTTGCCAGGATTAAAGGCAGGGAAATACCTTCAGGTGCATAAGGTTTGTTAGTTATTTAGGGTCTAAGGCAAATTTTTAACTGACTTCATTCATTGAAGGTTCAAAGCTGCTCCGTTTATACTGCATAAAGTCAACCGCAAGTTCGAAAATCTGTCTATTAGGTATATGGAGACTAAGGGAATATTTGATCCGATTTAACCCCTTTTTTAACATACAGACATACTATTATTAGATAACAATTCTCTTCGAATTCATATAACATATCTTACAGATTGATCGATATTTTAGATAAAAAGTTCAAAATTCGAACTTGGATCCACATATTCAGTGTCTGGAGGTCGATTTGACAATTTTTGGTTATAAGGTAGGAGACTGAGCCCTATTTTCACACTTTAAAATAAGAATGTTATTTGCCGAATTCGGTTGTAATCGGTCGAGCAGGTCTCGAGATTTGCGCCTATCGTCCAATTTTGGCTTCCATAAAACTCTCTCATACCATCTCAAAGGTAAAATTTAATGTTTCTGACCCCTTAGGAAGTGGGCAGAGTTAACAACCGATTTCATTCATCTTAACAGTGTCGGTAGGGTTGATTAAGGGCTTTGCTCTGAGCGCATTCGAGTATGGTACCGTAAGTAGTTTAGGAGTTATATAGCTTAAGTCTTTTAGAGAGCGAGGACACGCCCCCTTTTTTTTTAATTTTTACCCACAGGTGGCGCTTGCTCTTGTCAAATTACAATTTCATAAATATTATTTAGAAAAATGGTTCAAGCACAAAGGATTGGTATTATTATTAGACCAGACCAGACCAGCGAAAGAGCGGCAAGGAAGAGTATTTAAGTTGATAAAATTCAGCATTATTAGCTGAAATTCAAGCAAGCTGCAAACGCATATCCAATGCACCGTTAGAGTAGTAGAAAACACCTATAGCGACCCAAGGTAGAAAGTTATAAAGTAAGCGACCGCAAAAGGTGGCACTACAGCCACGCTCGGGGTCAGCTGCGAAGAGCGCCACCGACATACACATACGAAGTCGTGTGCATATTCATGCGCGTGTCCATCCGACAGCCACTTAAACGGCGGCAACATGTAAATCGCGCAGATATCATACTTGTTAACAAGCATTTAAGGCAAGCGCCCAGCCACACCGCGCGCCCCTCGCTCTGTGCGGCGCATTTCGCTCAAAACTGCCAACACTGCTGCGCTCAATAATTATCTCATGCGATATTTGCGCCTTGCATATGCGCGTGTACTTGCTGATTTTGTTATTATATGAGTTTATAGCCGGAATGCATCAGCGCCGCATCGATCGCAGCGGCGATAGCATCGCACGGCAACCAGCAAGCAAACGCACAGCAATGCCGCGCTTTAATGAGCGCTTACGCATATGCGAACTTTTTGAACTTTCCTCCTCGGCGTTGCTGCTGTTGTTGTTGTTGTGTATATTTCAGCTGTTCCACGCATGCTCGCCATAGCTGCTAGGCGTGTTTACATTCTTAACAAGAAGCTGCTTTACCGTTGTTGCCGCAATGCGCAATGCGCAAGTGTACAGCAAACGGACTACGCCGCGCACACACACACACACACACAGACATGCCAGCCCCTCCAGCGCTTGCAACATTTATGTTGTGTGTGTGTGTGTGGATGCTCCTTGCGATTTTCGTGCGATCTGTTGGCCTTTTGAGTCAATTTTGTTCAGCAATGTGATGACTTGAAACCGGTTACGCGCCGCTCGAGTGCCTTATGGGCTTTTCACCAACCAATTGGCCACATGCTTTTATTGCGCTCATATGTCTATATAATATCAAGTGCCTTTGTCTTTAAGGCGTTTGTTGTTGTTGCTTTTGTTGTAATTATTGCGGTTCATCGTATATCGGTAGCTGTCATCATCACCTGTGTTCTGCATGCCCTCTATAATTTGGCCACAGCATTAACCAGCAGCCGGCGGCGTCAAGACGGCTCGTTTCGTATTTGGTGCAGATATTTGAGATTTAAGCTAAGTAAAGCAGATTTTGCCCTTAAGTTAACTTTTACGACAAGTACTTTTATGGGATTATCGATTAATTGGCAGTAAACGAGCTGAATATAAATCGCGTGGAGATTTTTGAAAGAAATTTTCGTGTGGCTTCTACATATATTCGATGAAAGCTCGAAATATAAAAATGAGTGAACAAAAATATTGCAAAAAGCTTTGAAACTTCAGAAAAATATAGTTGTATTGATGAAAGTTCGAAAGATTGCGGAAGCTCAATATAAAAAATAAATCAACAAAAAATGCAGCAAGCCCTGAAAATACAGAAAAAATGTAAATGTTGATAAAGAAAGCTTCATACCGTACTTATGAAAGCTCACTTTTGCTTATTTATACAATTACTTGTAGTATTGCGTAACGATTTTTGGAAGAAATGTCCGTAACATATATAGGATGAAAGCTTTTGGGATTGCGAAAGCTCAATATAACAAATAGATTGACTTGGAAAAATATTTGTACTGAGAAAGACCTCATCATCATACTGCCTCAATTAAGCGTTAAAACTACCGAAAAAATGTGTGAGTTGATGATGAAAGCTTTATTGCATATAAAAGCTCTCTTATGCAGATATTTTTATTGAAAATTAAATCTTGCATAGCTTTTTTATGCAATTATTATTTACAATGCGAAAAGATTTTTGAATAGAATTGCCCGTAACATATATAGTGGGAAAGCTTTTGGACTCATGAAAGCTCAGTATAACAAATGGATGGAAATATTTGTATTGAGAAAGATTTAGACATACCACCGGAATAAAAAATCAAAAAAACTGTAAGTATTGATGATGAAAGTTTGTTTGCATATGAAAGCTCACTTATGCTTTAACTGCTGAAATATTTTTCTTTTTATTAAAAAGTCTTGCATAGCTTTTTCATGCAATTATTACTAGCATTGCGAAAATGTTTTTGAAAGACATGTCCGCTACATATATAGGGTGAAAGCTTCTGGGATTGCTTAAGCTCGACATAACAAGTAAATGGACTTGTAAAACTACTTGTATTGAGAAAGGTTTAATCATATTGCTGCAATAAAGAGTTGAAACTATGTAAAAAAAATGTTAGTATTGATGGTGAAAGCTTCATGACATATGAAAGGTCAGTTATGCTTAACTGTTGAAATAATTTCATTTTTTTTAAACATCTTGCTAAGCTTTTTTAAGCACATATTACTCGTATAAAGTCCGCAAAATATGTAAGCATTTATGATGAAAGCTTCATTGCACTTATGCTTAAATTGTTGAAATAATTTTAATTTTTTTAAATACATATTACTAACATTTCGAAAAAAATTTTAAAGACATGCCCATAACATATATAGTATAGTGAAAGCTTCTGGGATTGCGAAATTTCAATATAACGGACTGCAAAGCTGCAATAAAGCGCTGAAATTATCTAAAAAAATATTAAGTATTGATGATGAAAGCTTCATTACATATGAAAGCTCATTTATACCCAAAATGTTGAATTAAAATTTGGAAACTGGAAATAATGGAAAATAGTTCTTATATTAAATTTTTTCGTTTCTCAAATCTAAATTCTTGCCTACACGTAATTTTTTCGAACATGTGAAGCTTTCACGTGATCAAAGCTTTCAGAAAAATACCTAAAAGAAAAGCTTTGATACCTCGAAAACCGTTATGGCAGTGCTTTAGAAGTAGTATGACCGCAATTCGTTGGCCTAAGTGCGGTTACGTATTTTACGATTTATTACCACAATAGTCAGCTTTAGACAAGCGAGTTCGTGCCTCGAACTTATTACGTAATACCAACGAATACATACACAATCATTTGTACCCCTCCACCCAAGCGCTACCTGATGCATATGTATGAGTGTACTGAATCCGCTTGTTACTTATGACCACAACAACTTCCACAAACTTACGTGCAGCTGTCAGTTGGCTACTACCCTTTTCAAATTAAGTAACGACCAGCAGAACAAACGTGAAAGCTCACTTACTTAGCTACCGTATTGCCAAAGATTACGCGGCGATGCAGCGTTGCTCATCTGCTTTTGAACTCGAAAATGTGAGCGCACGATTTTTCAGCTGTCAATTATTTTCTCTCCAAATGTCAAACCGCTGACAGCCAAGCAACAAGTCAATGAAGTCAGTGAACTGCGGCAGCAAAGCAACATTTTCGATAGCGTTCAAAAGCGCATAGAAAACGAAGAGTGCAGAGTGATAAAGTATAAAAAAATACTTAATTTGAATACGCATATGCGGTTGTGTGAGTATGTGAATACTTGCTGCATAAAGCTTAATAAAATACAAGCGCAAATTGCTTGTAAAACTAAATAAACGCTTAAATCGAGCGTGTGTCCACCGCTGGCGTCGAGGTCAGCAGTCAGCAATTCATTGGTAACAACTTAAACAATCAAGCATTTCATTTAATTGGATATTGCACCCACGTAACGGTTGTACAAATGAAGCAGCAACAAATTACGACACATGCGCGCTGTTGCACACGTTGGTTGCATGCCACTTTTACCAAACAACTGTGTGCCGTGCTCGCTTACATTTTTCTAAATCTTTTTTTCCACCGAATTTTCATTCTAAAAATATAGCGGCACGTGACCTCGACGGCTGCAGCTTGATGAGCAGCGAAAAGTGTGTACGAGCACTTTTCGGTGTGTTTTTTTGCACGTGAGTGTATGGTGTGAAAGACATGACCATGCACACAACACATACGTACCAAGAGGTATACATATTTAAAGAGAAGTACGCGTAGTTTTGCTGGTCGACATGCGTGGCAGCTTAAAAATCTTAAAAAAAAAAATAAAAAATATGGCAACTCGAAAGAACCAAAAAAAAAAATTAAAAAATTAAAAATAAAAGTATATTGCCCAGCAATTCTTGGCAGCTAAAATTTGTAAAACACGTGTTTCTCATATTCCATTATTGATTGAGTTTTCCTTTTCTACTCCAGCCATGGCTTTCCCTTTGATTTCTTCGTTAGCCGCTCGTGCAAATTAATTTAGCCAAGCGCTGATAAAAGTGTGTTAATATTTTATTATTGAAAAATTTATAGCAGATTTATGAAAGTGTGTATTTAATGGGTGCGGCTACTTGAAAATGCTAAATGGCTAAATGGCTTTGGAAAATTGAAAAGCTCTTCTGGGGCGGGAAGTTTTAAGTACGCATTTATTGCCACACAAATGTGCTCAAGTGTGTGTGTGTGAGTGTATCTGTATTACTGGCGTTATTTTTTGGTAATAGAAAAATGTTTAAGTGGATATGACAGGGTGTTGCTGTTGGGAGCCCTTACAACTGTTGAAGTAATTCAGTAAGGAGATGCTCACTAACGATAATAGCAGATTTGAAATCTATATTGTATAGCATAAGATTATTTTAATTCTGATCGAAGGCACTACTTTATGTATACTACATATGTGTCAAAAACGATTAAGCGAGCTCAGCTGATAAGAAATGCAAAAGTTGTTTAGGATTTTTCTTTGCGAAGTAACAGTAAGTACTGGCACTCATGCTTGATAGGAAGCTCTCATATAAGCCAAACATCGGGCAGAAATTGAGAAAGGCATCGGCCGCGTTATGTTGTTGTAGAGAGGCAATTGGGAATAGGTGATGCCTCACGCCAAAAGTGGTGTTCAGGCTAAATGAAACTGTAGTTATTTAAGTCAGTAATATTTTATGAGAGCCCATAATGATTTATGGCCACTGAGCATATGAGATCCTCTAGCAGGGACAAACTGAATTTCTCTTCTGCTTCGATTACATTCCTTACAATCTTGATCACTGCATTGCCAAAACTTTCCTCCGGCGATTCCATCTCTTCCCAGCACTAACCTCCGAGAAACTTGTGGACCAGGCAAATCCTTTGGAAAAGCGATAAAGTAAAATCTTGGCTGGATCGAAGTTAAAAGCGGAATAGGTGATGGAATTTTCGGTCAGAAGATCTCCATCAACTTCAGTTGCCGACTACCAAACCACTGCAGCGTATTTCACGTGGAGGTGGCTGCGGAAGTGCAGCTACCTTCAGGCAGGTGTGCATTCACTACCAAAGCTGAACCGCTATACTGGCATTGAGATTAAAACTATTCAAGGAGTGCATCACCTCATTAGCAATAAATTGAAGATTCTTCCATATTAGACTTGTGCCCCGTGACAGCGGAATCGCTGGAAACTGCAAAGCCGATGAGCTTGCTAGTGAGGACACCCTTCCTCCAATGTCATCCGTTTGGAGTCGAGCCGGTTCTATATTGTCTGCTTGCGTTTTAGCGTCGGACCCTTGAACCTCTAGTGAGCTCAGCTGGCGCTAGTCAACGACCAGAACTTATGCGACTGTGAAATCCTCTTAGACCAGAGTAACCGAACGAGGTCATCCGAACCACCGGGTCTTAGCAAAGTCAATCTCTGGTTTTCTGTCTCCATATTGACCAGCCAGTTTACATGCGTTGCGGTTAAGTATTCCGTCGGACACTCTTTGTCGAAGCTGTATGAAGAAGGCGAGATCTTCATCTTGAACATCTTGTCACTTCCTTCTCTATTGCCCAACTTTTGCCACTGACTGGGGTGAGGTTGAAAATGTTGGTAGTCACACTTTTGGCGAGCTTAGCGAAGTTATTGAGATTGATATTAAACGCCTTAAATCGCATCGACGTTCTACGAGGTTCTGGTAACCCACTTTTGGAAGTTTACGCTTAACACAAAGGACGAATATCCGTCCAAGTGAGAACCATCAATTTTGGATCAACTCTACGACCTAACCTAACCACAGCCAAATAATTTGCCAAAAATGCAATATAAAATTAACTCCTTATAATAAATGCTCCAGAGGCGCTAGAACTTGCAACTTTTAAGAACCTTGATATATCTCCAAAATTATTGGGCCTGGTAATCAATCGTGAAACAGTAATCTTCTATTTCGAATTAGAAAGCTCTACAAATAGCAGGGCTTAGAATAATCTTGCCGTAACTTTATTACTCCACTTTGGTTGAATTTAGGCTCTTCCGATTGTAGTCTGAGAGTTTAACAGATGACAGACTCTAAAAATGTAAGTAAAGAAATACTAACAACCACTATGAGCGTAAGTTTTAAGATGAGAAAGGGCTAGTGATTTGAGAAGAGTTCTAAGTTGAAGTTCAGTGCTACTGCTCTTAGTAGACCACCGAGCGTCTCTCACAAGCTTTAAAAAATGTAAAATATATGTTGAGCTAGCTGACCTTAGGTTATACCTCCATACTTTAAAAACTAAATTTAGGCTTAAGCCGTAAGCCCTGGCAGCTAGTGCTTCTTACTCTGTAAGATAATAATTGTATTATTATTATTCTTTTAATAAATAAATAAATAAAAAAAAAAAAAATTAGGCTTTCTTGTTATGCTTTATAGTAACTTTATAGGAGTTTCCAATGTGAGACGTCGACTTCGTATTTTCAAAACTGAAAGGTGTGAGATTGTTTTAATTTAGTATGTGGTATGTGCTAACGAAACACCCTATATCCACGCAGCCAAATGGGCACTTTAAATATTTGCAGATATTTGTTTGAGTAGATATGAATATGGAGGCAAGTGTGCACATATCTATGAACCATAAGTGAACATTAGGCGCTGAACAATTTCCCAGTCATAAAAATTGACTTTTTTACAACTTTTACTTAAATAACATAAAAGGGACAAGCTATAAATACCGTATAAACTTATATATACACAACATAAACAGTATGTATATAATATGCCAAAGATCACGGAATATGCTGAATGCCTGCATGGCACAAAACTGCCAAAGTCAATGAAAAAAGCCCAAAACAACAACTACTAAAACATAGATGAACACATACTAATACCTACATGCATAGCTTTTATTTTGGTTACGTGCGCTTAACGAGAAAAAATCGAGCCTCAACCATTTCGCCTCCGCTTTGCAAGACAAACGATTTCTTTTTAGAGAAATATTAAGTTGTAACTAAGTAGAAATGCCAACAAAGACAAATATTTTCGTATGAATGTGTGCAACGGCCGAAATTTTTCAAACACAACAACATACTCGCACGTAGCCAAGGTGAATGGCAGTTTGTTACACGCTTTGCGCGTGGGCGCTGCTGGGCTGTCGCACGAAAATTGCCAATTTTCATAATGCAACGCCAATAAATATGCCGTTGCGCGTTGTCTTCAGTGTCTGGCTTTTGTTTTTAAAAATTTTCGTTGCTCTTTCCTATGTGTTTAAGCAGTCATAGTGCCTAAAGTCAATGGGAAGTATCAGTGTGTGGCACATGGGCGGCAGACGCTGGTCACTGTCTTTCCATTAGGCACACCCGCGCACGGCCATTCATCATTTAGGTGAACTGGACGTCCGGTAGTTTAATGTGTGTGCTGCTGTTTACAAATTCAATTAAACTCGAATATTTCTCATAACTTTTTTTTTTTGTAATATTAAAGACAGCCGCCTTTTCTGAATGAAAATTTTTAATATGTTTCAAGTGCAGCATAAAAATGGATTGGCTAAAACAAAACTACTCTGAGTAAGAAAAGAGGCATGGTGAAATAAATTACGCAATTTCTGTACAAAAATAATCAGTTTCGAACTTAATTTACACTATTTTTTTAACGGAGATGAGGATAAAAAAAGCCTAGCTGTTCTCAACTCTTTAATTTACTTCGTAGCGAAATCCCTACAGTTACCTACAGCTATTTGTTACCCGAATTTCTTAACTTTTCCAGTCTGCATATTTCTCATTCTTATTAATAATTTCAGAAAGGCGATACTCCAAAGCTTATAAAAAGGTCTGTGCGTGGCTTATTGGCCTACCAGATTAACCTAACCTTAATTATGTGGTTAGGTTAGGTTAAGTTAGGTTAACCTGGTAACCCATTAAAGCACGCATATCTGGTATTTTGGTTCTTTGGGATTCCAGATGTAGTTCAGTTGCTAAGTCCAAGAGGAGTAGTCATCATTTAGGATGTCTGCACTTGTTGCGAATTTTAACAGACTCTGCGGCCGAAGGTATCGCACCACCACGTATCGTACCAGTGTATCACACCGTGGGTATCCCAGTTGCTTACAGCGTAGTCGGGACAAGAGCAGAAGAGATGCTTCATTGTTTCCCTGTTGCCTTTATTTGTTATTGAACCGAACAGACTTCAGAGGGCAGAGTCATAACTTAAAGCCCTCTAAGCTTTATTTTTCACCGGGTTTCGTCAAAATAAATCTTCTTGATCTGAATTTTGGGATTAATATTAATCATCGAAAATCGCTTTTTTATATTTCTCTATTAAGATCTACATACTTTGGCATGAGTTTGAACCAATTGTCGAAGCACTCTTACCAATCTGATTGAGGTATCTCCAAACCATGAGCTCTGAACGCCCCAACCGTCTTTTCAGATGTGTAAAAAAGTTGACCTCTGAATCTGCGTTTTACGTACGGGAAATAAAAGAGGTCCCCGATGTTTTAAGTTCTCAAATATACAGTTGTTTCAGTGGATGCGTGATAGCTCGCTGTTCTGAGGTGAAAAGTAGTCCGTATTCGGTGGTTTTAGTGATTTCTTGCAAGACAACTGGTTGAGTATTACTCAAAATTTACTGCTCTATGTTGTTCTAGTGGTATGCTTGCGACAGGTATAGTTTTTCGAAAGAAACAGG
The DNA here is from genome assembly GCA_037783105.1 of Bactrocera zonata. Lineage (NCBI taxonomy): Eukaryota > Metazoa > Arthropoda > Insecta > Diptera > Tephritidae > Bactrocera > Bactrocera zonata. Next base: position 46,703 of record JBAWJQ010002060.1, on the reverse strand, counting down.
CAACCATTTGCTTGAAAGTGCTTCCTAGTCGAACAGCTTTTGTTATATTCGGCTCAACCTGTAACATTCATAGAGTCGAATGCTGTTTACTTTCGGGCTCATACATGTAAGTCCACAATTCATCATCTGTCATTACGTCATAGGCGTTTTTCGACACAGCATTATCGTTTTTTTTTTTTAATTTTGTTTTTTCGTCCAATCGACAGGAGCCTTTTTTGAGCGATTGAGAAATTGTGTGGAATCCAGCCTGAAGGGGGTTTAATGGAGATAAATGTTGAATGGCCAGCATTGAATGTATGCCGACTTTCACGAAATTCGCCTTGGAGTAAGCTACGAATTCGATTGAATTCGCCGTACCATCTGTAACCACTGGTCCTTTATGGGGCTTCAACTTAAAAAAAAATGTATTAATTGTATCGCAGCAATGTTGCTGAGCTAATCCACGCCGAAAGCTGCCAAAAAAAATCAAGAGAAAGTGTTCGCGACGTAATTCCATTTTTTGATCGAGATGAATATTTTAAGTTACTATAAACAACATAAATAAGGCTCGTATGTCAAAATGTTCTGAGTATGTATAAGAACAAAAATGTCACACTTTACGATAAAGTTGTGAGCCTCCAGATCGCACACTAGGGTTGTCATATACCAATAACACTCAGTTAAGAACCTCAGTCCATTTTCAGGAGACACTTACTGCCAAGATTTTCAACTATCTAAACACTATATTGGTAAGAAAATGTTGGTAATTGCAAGTCATTTCTTTTCATTGACTTTCTACATTTACTGTGAGGAGATCATCCACCTGTAGTATAACCCCATGAGTTGAAACCATCGATCCATCATTAGTCATCCGGAAGATTTCCATTGAATTTAAGCAATCTCAGAAAATTTTCGCCAACAACATGCAGATTTGTGGCATGTTAATGAAAATTCTTAGCGCTGCGTAGCAAGACAAACAGACGCCGCACAAACACACGCACAGCTCCATAACTATGCTGACATGCAAACAAAACGAATTGCCGACGTGGCAACATTAATCTAATCAGTCGGAGTTATGCGCAAGCGCAGCAGCACCGCCGCCCCAACAGCACACACTCAGCCGATCAACTACTTCGGCGTAATGAATTAACTATGCAAGCAGGTAAAGAACAACACCGGCTGCACAACAACAATGAAGGCATGCAAGTGTAAAACACACATGCAACATGCCACATTAAGTATAAAATAGAGGTGGCAGCACTGAACGAAGGTGGCAACAACAACAGCTGCGAAGCTGTGCTGCACTTGCAACGAAGTGGCAAAAATTTGCGGCATTATGAGCTTGCTAAGACGCCGCCGCGGGCCTTATAAGCAGTCAGGTGCCAGCACTGCGCTTTGTTGTTATTATACAAAATGTTGTTGTGGTTGTTGTTGTTCGCTTTTAGAGCTAATTGTGGTGGCGATGTGGATTGGGGCCAGCGATCTGCAGATGTTGCTATCACGCCACCGTTGCGGGCAAGTAAAGGGGTGTCTGAGCGAGCTTCGGCTAAGCTGTGGTGGGAGCTGACCGTCGATCAACGAGCCGCAACGGCAAAAATATTTTAATTAACGCAATATTTGCACAAAATAGCCAACTTTACAAGGCCAAGGCGCTAGATAAGACACTTGCTGCAGCAAAGCTGTTACAGCAGTAATCGACAGGCAGGCAATTGTACGGCTGAGTCGGAGCTGGCCGGTGAGGTGTGTTTTGGGGCAGGCACCACTTTGCAACAGTTGCACTAGGCGTGCACAAAAACACTCAGCAAAGACCTGCTGAACACTTTAACTCTTTGTGCGGGAGAAAGGAAGGAAAAATACACTGACAAAATGCGAAAGTCTGGAGACGGTATTAGATTGTATGGAGGAGGATTGTAAAAAATACCCATTGAAGCTCGTTTGGGGCTAGAATTTAACAATGGAACATATGTATGAAATTCCTTAAGTACTCGGTACTTTTGGTTCGTGTTTTGCTCCTATCTCACTTGGTAATAATACCCGCACAGGATTGAGAGACACATTTATTATAAAGTTTTGGGCAACAAAGCTGTCACTGGATCGCTATCTAAAAAGATTTTACTTCTGAACTTTTTAAGGAATATAGTCATGAGATTTAGTTGTCTGGGAACTGAACTCCTATGAGTATCGGTTTATATAGATTAATCCTTCTGTCTTCCGATAGGAAATGACGACTTCGGACTTATGGCGGGGCAGTAGACTTCATTCAATTGTCAAAGCCTTAACTTCCTTAGATCGACCGATTCCCTGCTCATTCGAAATTCGGCTGGCCTTGCCTTTTCTAAAAGGTAAAGGATTAAGAAGCAAACAAAGACCAAACTCTACAAGTCCCTAATCATCCCGTCCTGCTATATGAGTCGGCCTTAGGAGTATACGAGAGAAAGGTTTTCGGAAGATTTATGAACCTTACGCATTGGCAACGCCGAATACCGCAGTCCATGGAACGATGAGCTGTACGAGTTATACGAATAGCTCAGCAAATTAAGAAACAGCGGCTACGCTGGCTACGTCATGTTGTCCGAATGGATGACACACTCCGGCTCTTAGAGTGTTCGACGCAGTACCCACCGGGGGAAGCAGAGGAAAACGAAAACCTCTACTCTGTTAAAAATACCCGATGGAGAAGAACCTTTCAGTCATAGTTTTTGCTCACTGTATGCCATGATTTGAAAATCTCCACTTTCCAATACACGTTGCTCTACTATTCAGCCATCTCGTTTTGCTCGCCCAGGCACTTTGTCTCTTTTAACGAAACGAAGCGTCGGAAAGCGCGTCTGGTATTTCAACACCAAGTAGTGCTAGGAAAAATCTAAGATAGACATGCAGATACAGTCGCCATGGCCACTACTTACAGCGTGCGTCGCACTTGCCACAACTGCACGGCGGCTAGACTAGCCGAACTAGCCGTATGCAGCAAGTGGCAAATCGCAAGGGAGCACAGCCCGTCCGGCAGCCAGCCACCACCGTAGCTAGAGATCTAAATGTATGCAACGTCCTGCTATCAGTTCGCAATCAGCGACCAGCGTGCAGTGCGTTTGTGGCAACCGCGCACGCCAGCCCAACAGCAGCTACTACTAGACACATAAAATAAGAGCAAAACACGCTCTCCCCAGCAACTTTCGCAATAGCGGCGACTGCTTGCATGCTTGTGGCCAGTTGGTGGACCCTTTTAACGCGCATAAAAGTTGTTTGTTTTAGTGCGGCTGTCCGCCCCCTTCGCAGCCCACACACAAGCACCGGTCGATGGATGGATTGCGCCTTGGACGTATGGGCTGGTTGGTGCAAAAGTGCGCGGTCGGTCGGACGGTTGGCTGCATTCGTTAGGGCAGGTTATTTAGCCACCGGTTGTAGGTACGCGTCAAAGCGTTGTTGCAACTGTTGACTGGGGAGCGCGCGCTCTTCGCCCTTGCCCCACCAGCTGTGGTCGGTTTGCTGCCAGCAAAATGTGTAGCCGCGTAAAAGCCGCTTATCGCATTTTAGTAGTGCAGCGATTTATCAAAGTTTAACATAGACTTTAGCTGGCGAGTGCCGGCGATAGCAGTCAAGCGCTAGACAGCGACCAGCAGACGTGCACCGAGTCAATTTGAAGCAGGAGTAACTAGTTCACTGCACAAAAAGTGCGCGCAACTGTGTCGTGTGAGTTTGTGTACGTGGCTTGGCTATGCTTGCCACGCATGCGCATAGCGGCCCAGTCATCAAAATGTGTACCTAAATACATGCAACGCATGCGCAAAGCCGCTGAACGTTTATAAATCAATTTTATTTGTTTTTCTTACTTCGACGCACATATGCAGGCATGCATGCGCGGTGGTATGTGTGCTGTGGTGGCAAGTGTACAAGCCTGTTGTGCGCATCGCTCGTTCGCATCGCTTTTAATATTATCAATTTTCGATATCTGCGCAATGATATATGAGCAGCGAGCGCGTTAATGCTGATAATTTCATTTGATGTGCCACAATTTAGTGGCGATTGTGCTTGCAACTTGTTGCACGGCCCTTTATCGCCGCCGGGACTGTCTGGACTGCAGAGTTAAGTGTAGTTATTTATTTGCATTCGCACAAATCGAAGAGACGAAGAGACATGCGTTGTTGCATACCTATCTGCTGATTATTCGCAGGCACTGTGTAAAGCTGGATTTTGGCATTTCCGCTGCATTCGCCGAAGGACGAAGTTTACGCCATTCAAGCAAAGTTTTCTGGAGAGACACAATCAGCAGTTGTAACAACCCACAGAATTAAAAGACTGGAAACCATCTTAATGAAGATGTGATGAAAGATGTTTTTCTTTTGGAACCATCTCTAAGTTTTAAGCAGACGAACACATGAATAGGGATTCTAGGCAAATCAGTATCAAGAAAATATGTGGTATGACTCAAATAGCTTTTGTCAAAACCGAAGTCCCAAAAATGTTAACATCTCCCTAACCTGTTTGAGAAGATTATGAGAACAGAGGATCGGAAAAGCCTTAGTATTTTTATCTTCAGCAGTCGCTGCTAAATTTCATCTAGAAGGTACATCCGACATCCGTTCATGTCTTCGCAAGAGAAGAGAGAAATAATGCGAATATCTCTACAGATTCTAACTAACGAATTAGTTGCATTGCAGATGTAGAATAAGTAAAATTGAGGGGCAAGTCAACTCGGTTTAAAAGCCACTAAAATAAAATTAAGTGGCATCATTTCAAAATCCACAAAACCCTCATTTTTATCGTTCGTTGAAAACAGTAGGCTTAAGTAGACAGTGTATATTAAGTTTGCCAGGAAGTTTGTAAGACCTAGAAGGAAACAGCGGAGACCCTATAAAGTATATATCATATACCTTAGGTCCCGGTATAGTATATAAATGATCAGCGTGTGAAGTTAAGTGGATTTAGCCATGTCCATATGTCTGTCCATCTGTCTGTATATATACGAACTAGTCTCTAAGTTTTTGAGATCTCGTTCTGAATTTCTGCAGTCGATATTTTCTCTCCATGAAGCTGCTAATTTGTTGAAACTGTCGTTTTCGGACCACTATAGCACATACAATACTCTAAACATCTATACGGATGACCCGAAAATGGACGATGGAATTGGTGTGGCAATATATTGCCAGAGTTAGGCATTCGGCAACCTTTTAAGTTGCCATACCACTGCAGTAAGTTTCAAACTGAGGTCTTTGCTATTGTAAAAGCCGCGGAGCTGGCCTCCAATGCACCTGCAGGCAATTACCGAGTCAACATCTACGTAGGCAGCCAGCAGCAATCAAGGAAGTAACCACGCATCGCATATCGGCCAGAAATGTCTTGGGAAGCAGCTTAGCCTTTCCACTGCCAAGATGGTTTCCAAGACACTTCCATCCGATATCCGAACTCAGAAGTAAGTAACTTCTCTTCTACTGGGTGCCAGGTCACAAAGTCATCGAAGGCAATAAAATAGTGGACGAAAATGCCAAGAATGTACGGCTAACATTCCAAAACTGGATTAACATTAGAAAACTCATGCATTGTCCATACGACGATCTCGACAGAAGCATGGTAAAAAAATCAAAACCCGATGGGAATAGCAACTGCTCTATATTTGGTGTCGAGACGTAACCGCAAGATGGAGCAGACAGATGAGAATACTGCAGGAAATGTCAAGAGCAGGGCACCAGGGAAACAATGGAGCATCTCTTGATCACTTCTCCCGTATTGGCAAGACTACTACTACGCTGTATGCATCTGTGGTCCCCACGGTGTGATACACTGCAAGGAGGTATCGATAGTGAGGCCGCAGAGTCTGTTAAAATTCGCGTTAAGCGCAGGTATCCCAAAGGATGAATATTCCTCTTGGAACTGCATTTGGTATCGCAAAGGAGTAAAACTGACTTATGCGTGGCTTTATGGCATACCAGATTAACCTAACCTAACTATAGCACATAGCTGTCATACAAACTCAACGATCGGAGTGAAGTGCTTGTATGGAAAACCTTTTCATTTGGCGAGATATTTTCACTAAAGATGACACGGACTGTTGTCAAAGACAGTAATACAATATCCGAAAATATTCTTAAATAGGATGACTATAGCATACAGCTGTCAAATAAACCGAACAACCGAAATCAAGTGCTTGTGAGGAAAGCTTTGTCATTTGACGAGATATATTCATGGAATGTGGCATGAGTTACTTCCTGAAGTCATAGTGTAATCTTCGCAGAAATTCTTCAGACCTGCTTACCATAGCACATAACTGCCATACAAGTTCTTGTAAGTGTAATTAAGAACCGGTTGTGCACATCGGCATATATCTATATTCATACATACATACATACATACATATATACATATTTATATAGATATGTTGGTAAATATATTCACGTGTTTTGCGGTGGAAACATTAATCAAAATTGGATTATATAATAATTCTGCACAGATAAACTGTTAATTAATTTGTAGAATTGCAATTTTTGCGCTGGCAAAATGTGAGAAAATTAAATAAATTTTTGTATGCGGAATTATTTTACAAATTATGTGATATCTATGTAGCGATAAGCGAAGTTGTTGGCTTGTGTTTTCTATCCTCCATAGAATTTCTAATTTTTATCGCCTGCGCTACATATATATTTATGTATTGATATCCAAAATTAATGGCGTTTTGATTGCTGTTGTGCCCACTGACCTATTTGACTGACACGAATCAGTGCTTTCGTTACAGTTATTGTCTATTTCATGCTCTTATCAATTATGTGTGTTATTTATTGTTTCGGCATAGCCGTTAAATTTTTATGTTTACATATTTTACTAAACCATTTAAGCGAATTTAAAATTGTTTTTGCATTTTTACTTTTATTTGTTATTGTTTGAATTTGCGGTAATTGAAAATATTCTAAAGGTCAATTTGTCACGGTGGTAATGAGCGAAAATTGAATTTCGATTTTGAATTATAAAAAAACGCATAAATACTAACAATAAATTTTATTCAATCCAGAAAATATTAATATATACATACATAAATAACAGATCAATGGAAAAGTCGCCAGCTTACCATAGTAAAACACATTTTTTGACAAACTTCGTTTTTTTTATTCAACATACTTTCCTTCAAAACTGACACACCGATTCTAGCGAGCCTCCACGTACTTTCATAGTACGCTTCAAAATAGGCCTCAGTTTCGGCGATCACCTCTTCATTCCATGAAAATTTCTTCGCAGCGGGCATTCTTTTGAGATCTGAGAACACAAGATAATGGCTGGGGATCACATCTGGAAAATATGGTACTTCCGGAAGCCCTTCGAAGCACTCTTTATGGGTTTTTACCATCGTTTTCACTGACTTGTGGATTGTCTTAGTTAAACAACACTTTCTTTTCCATCAAATACCGCCATTTTCAGCTATTTCGTTCATCAAACGGTTCAATAAGACAATGTAATATTCGCTTTTGATGGTCCTTCCTTTTTCTAGGTAGTCAATATATATTATTTCATGCGGGTTCGTCGTGTGCAGCCCAACCAGATGAATGTCGATTGGTCTTGGGAGAAACGATGGAGCCATTTTCGTCCATAGTCACATATCGAGGCAAAAAATTGGGTTCATTGCGCTTGAACCTCAATAAACATTGCTTCGAATCATTAATTCGTGGTTGCTTTGCACAGAGCTTTTTCATACCCAAATATTCCTGAATGATACGATGTACTCGGTCAGTTGATATCTTGGGATTGCCTGCTATCACGAATAACTTCACTTTACGATCATTCAAAATTATTTTGTGGACTTTTTTGAAGTCTTCATCGTTAACAACCTCTTTTGGGCGTCCACTGCGATCACCGCTTTCGGTGATCATTGCACTACAACTGAACTCAGCGTACCAATCTTTAGTGGTTGATTTTCGAGGTGCAGTGTCCGGAAAATTGTCATCAAACCAAGTTTTTGTTTCAGCTGTATTTTTTCCATTCAAAAAGCAATATTTTATCGACACGCGAAAATTTCTTGCATCCATTTTTGCACAATCACGAAAGTTGCTTCACTAAAAATGATAAAGTTCAGAAATTAATGATCCGTCAGCCGACAAACATGCGTCTTTGAGCAGCCAAACTTTGGCTAAAGTATTTGGTTCTGACATTGCTGGCCTTGTTGCCTTCCTGGACTTAAGCTTAGCTTAAACTTGCTTGCTATTGGCACTCCAAGCTCTTAGGCCAAGCTTCGCTCCTGGTTTTACGGTTACTGTTTTCAAGTCTGTTACAAGTACTGTGTTCTTCTCGAAACAACTAGTTCACTCCGTTCGTACAGGAGATCCGTACTCCTTTAATTCTTTCCTTATTTTTTCAATTGTTCTGGTACATATTTGGGGCTCACAAATGTGTCTGCTTGCGCTTCATCACTACTAAGCAAGAAAGGCTCTCTAGCTTGAGCCTCGACACGAGTCGCCTGTCACCTTCAACCAGGCCTTTCTGTGCCCCCAACCGTAGTACGACTCCTCATCTGAATGCTGTACAACTTAGAAGCAGAAAATACCCAAATAAAAAGTCTGGCCTTAGCAAGATACCTGCCAACTGCAACAGGGGAAAACTGTTAGTAGCCCGTCCTCTCCTTAGTCGTGATATTAATCAGTTTAGTTAGTAAAATATTTGTAATTTTCGAATAAGTTATTGAAATCTAGATTATGTTGGATTTTGTTAGTTTAGGATTGCTTTTTAGTTGAAAATTATCAAAAGTTTGTTATTGCTGTCTTATAACTGGATGGATCTATTTTAATATAATCAACATTACTACTACATTATCTTTAATATCAAGGTCATCTGTAAGAACTACTACTTATGATAACCAGTTAGCTCTATAATTTATAGAACTTACAGCTTATGAAGTCATAGAGTCAAACAGCTAGCTTTATAAGAGCGAGTATAATCCACCGTTAGTACCGTTATTTTGCTGAATTGCCGCAACCAGAGCACCCCTTTATTAACTAAATAAATTCAAAATAATAATATAATTTCAAACAACATTTGATGTGCTTTGTTTTTGTTTCTCTTTCATGCAACCTTCCCCGCTTGCAACACGCTTAAGTGCTGTGACATTTAAAACGTGATTTGTGGCTTTCAAAGCACCGCGTGTTGGAGCAAGCTTTATTTGTACGTTTCTTCGTCGAAGTGAGCATTTCAATGTGATTGCCTTTCGATAGCCGACAAAAGGTAATTTATGCACCGCAAAGAATGGAAACAGTAGCAAAGTAAATGGAGAATTCACCACACCGTTAACGCTATTCCAACGCTGAGGCAACTAATTGTGCGCATGCGCGTGCACTGTCAAATACAATTGGGGATTTGGTGACTTTAGGGGCTTGCAGTTTGGGGTTTTGAGGGTCACAATGCAGTAAATTTTTCGGTCGACACTTTGACATGCGCATGCGCACAGAGCTGTGCTGTTGGAAGTTAAAAAAAATATCACTTTTATTGAGTTAAATTCCTTTTGTTGCTTATTTTGTTTTTTACCCGATTTTAATGAATTACAATCATTGTCAAGCGTTTGTGTCAATTTTGTAAAGTCGCTCTTTATCGCATTATTGGACTTGACTCTGCTGTCATGCAAGTACATGTAGATATGTGAGCTCATAAGCTTGTTTGTTGAATTTCCAAACTAGTTGTTGTTGTTACAGCGCAGACTCACATGTCAAAGCAGCTTGTCTTGCAACCACTTTTTATGCATTTTTTTTTGCTTTTGCTTTCAGTTGTATAATTTTCCGCCGCCGTCAGAGTCGTGCTTTGGCAATTGCAGCGTGGAATTTTAAGCTGCTGGGTAATTTAAATGAGCTCAAACACGCCCAATCCATGGCTGGGCAGGCAGGCAGCTGCTTTTTATTATTATTTGTTGGCGGTTATTATTTATTTACTTGTGCATTTATTACTAATATTTCTTTTGTTATGGCTGCCGCTTGTCTTGCCTTATGCGACACACATGAAGTGGCATAAACAATTTAAGCTTTGTCAACTCTTTTATTAAGCGTTTAAAAAGTTAAATACCATAAATTGCAGCAAATGAATAATGCAGCGTACAAATTTTTCCGCTTTTATTGAGCTTGACGTCGCTCAAGTGGTAGTGGGAGGGTTTTGACTGCAGACTGTTGGATGTAGTATATAGATATATGCTATTCGAGCGCTGCTGACCGGGAAAACGACGTCAAAAGAGCTGATAAAAGGTTGTTTGCGAGGCAGATTCCTCCTCCAAGCTTTGTTGGCTTCTGAGGCTCCAGTTAGATTGCAGTTTAAGCGTTGGATATCGGTATTCGTAATGATGCTGAGCTCGTCAAAAACCAGTTGAGAATTACAGGCTGGTGTACTTAGTGAATGAAATGGAATGAAAGTCTGAATTAGGCGTGACCTAAGTAAACAACATCAAAAGAGCTGTTATATGGTTGGTTGCGAGGCAGATTTCTCCAACAAGGAGAGGTTGGTTTCTGACACTGATATTTGTAATAATGCTGAGTTCGTCCAAAACCGGCTGAGAACTACAGGCGGGTGTACTTACTGAATGAAATGGTTTGAAAAATATTTAGGAAATTCTACTTTTCCATTGAAAATTTTAGAAAGTTCAATCTTCTTTTACCGCAACTAATTTGAGCTGCACATGCCGACAAACTAGGAACGCAGTTGGACTAGGAATGCCTTATACAAACTATTATCAAGAAGTGGAAGAGGAGGAGACTATCAAACATTTTCGCTGCGATTGTAAAGCTCCATATAAGAAAAGAATCGCAACTGTCAGTCGAGAGTTCCTTGATTGCATCTAGGAGGTAGCTCAGATAAAACAAAAAAAAAAAAGAACAAAAAAGATGGTTCAGCCCTAGCCAATACCTCTCTGATGCTTCGTAACAGTACGTCTACCGCCACTTGTACCTGAAAAACACTACTGTGATCCGATAGCCTAAAACTACGAATGACGGAGAGCTCCTTACACAAAACTCGCCCTCCAAGCTGCATCCCATCCGTGTAAAAAACTCCCTGCGCCTTTTCTCCGGCGACTTCTCTCCACGCACGACTCCCTCGTCGTTATGTCAGTAGAGAAATAGCCGCAACGAGTGGCCTCAGCCAAGTTTGAAGGAGGAGAAAATTCCGGCGAGTCCTTTTCGGACCCCTTCATATACCCATCTGCCATAAGACTTACGAGCTCGCTTCGCAAAAATCACCTACCTCCAAACCTCGAGCGCCCTCCATCAGACGAATGCATCATAGAACATTATTGGCTTGACTTCGTTTCGTAAAGCCAAAGCACTAGTTTACTGAGAGTCCACACCTTTCTTCTGTATCTCTTCTACAGCAGTATAAAAAAACAGATGTGTCCGTATTTTCTCCTCATATTTGGCATTCTTGAAGCTTTCTATCAGTAATAAGCCCTAGGTATTTCACCATTTTAACGGGTTAAAAACATGAACTTTCTCCCCAAGGTGGGGAGATGCTTGTTCAGGATCTTATATATAGTTTCGGGAGGATTGTACAATAACTTGGTACTTTGGTTCAGAGAGGAGCCAATAGAGTGAGGCGACTTTAGTCCCTGTGGTATCACAATGCGTCTCCTGAAATCTCAGGCGCGTCGTGAAAAAGACTCTACCTCCCTACCTACCTCACTACAACTAATTTACGCGCAGCTGAGATATTCATAAGATTTCTAAAATTGCAAACGAGATTGCCACAAATGTATAATTACAGCAACAACACGGGCACCTGTCACAGCCGCGTGAAATCGCGACGGTGAATTTGCATGCGCATGTGATTACAGCGCGCTGGTGCAATCAAATCAGCACTGGCAATAGCAACAATAACAACAACGTTGTTGCAACACATTGCAAATGCAAGAGCAATTGCGCAGAAGTTGAATTGCAACATTGCAACGTTGACAAAGCAACACAACAACTTAATTACAGCGCACAAAAAGTGAGTGCAACGCGAAGCGAAAAGTGTGACGCGCCTGACTACAGGAAGTACTGTCGTAGTAGGTGAGGCGACCGTGCAACAAACCGCGGCGCATGCAAGCGCGTCTGTGGCAATCAACACACAATGGCTGCGTGCGTGGCAAGAGCAAGTAGCAAGAGCGGTGGCCCGCACTTGATGTGGCAGTTTCGCAGCTTCACTCTACCGCAGCATGTTTGGCTATTGGCGCTACCGATCATACCGGTATGCAAATGCAGGAGTGTGTGCGAGGCGACGTACACACGGTAGCACCGCACAGAACGTGCCGAAAATATCACTTAATTAACATTTTTTACGCTCGAAGCTTAAAAGGTAATTAACGCGTCCACTTAATGCAAACACCATTGAACATTCGAGTAATTGGACAACATGTCCACCAGCCAGCAGCAAGTCAGCGTGTCGCAGCAACGCCAACAACAAGCGAAGCTGAAGCGTGACGTACAAGACGCACGCAGGTAGACGCGGAAGGACAAGAAAAGAAGCTGCTTGTATTGGTTATTTGAAATGTTGCGTTCGCACGAGAGGCTGCTGCAAGTTGCCTACGTTCGCGGAAGCGGCAGCAGCAGATTTGCGCGCGACGTATTCGTCTAGCTGCCGGACGCGCTGGGTGGCCCTGCAGCGCCACTTAAACAACGCGCATGAGAACCCAATAATCAAAGCGCAGCAAATCGCGGTGGTGGCGCGGCAGCAAAGGGTTGGTGGCGCGCGGATAATGGAATAAATTAACAGTCAGCGCAGTATTTAAGCAAAGAAGGTGTGCGCACCGCAACGAAATTAAGCGTTGTCGACTGGCCCAGTCCGGTAAGGGCGTAGAGGTTATATTGCTTGGTTTTGGTTGACCGTTTTTTATTTTTGTTTGTCGCTACTCCATTTTAAAATACAAGAGTTTGCAATCAAGCCACGACGAAAACAAGACAGATTTTACAAAAGCAAAAAAAGAGCTTAAAAGTGCTTCAGGTACTTAACGTGCTCAAGTTGAAAATGATTCTTTTTTTTTTTTTTTTTGTTTAAATACATTTTGTTGTTATTCTTGTAATTCGTACTACCTCAACGGTTGCATGCCCCATGTTACTCCAGATATGTTTCCAGAGGTCTTGGAACTTTACTTTTACTATTAAGAATCAGTAAGTCTATGTATGTATGTCAGTTCAGAAGAGCTGTATAACCTAAGGACAAGATCAGTAAGAATGGAAAGAATACAGTTTTCCTTAACGTGAGGAGGAGGCAAAATAATTGTTAGCTTCTGATTAGGTTAGGTTAAGAGGTCGATCCTAAGATGGATTTCACTTATACAGCTTAGAAAGCCGTTATGCTGTGATACCTAAGAACTTCTTCATACTGTATCAAAAGACTCTTACAGATCGACAAAGCGCTTTGATTCTGTCTCAAATTTGTTGAGACGACCGTAGGTAAGATTATCGAGATTTTTGAGCCTCCGTCGTGCAAAGGCTGAATTATGGAGGAGAACTCTTACGACTACGACAATATGCTACTTTTCTAAGGCAAGTAGCAACTCTCCTTCGTTCTATTTTAGGTCAGAAGGATCTCGCAGTCGCACAGAAATCGGTCGTCAACCAGCACCTGCTAAGCTAATGAAGTTGTATTGGTCCAGTGCTGGTGCGCAAGGCGTCAATGGAGATCCACCTCGGTGAAGGAGTTGTCATCCCTTCCGATGTGAGTGGAGCAAGAGTGTCACCTCTGGCCAGCTCATCGGCTTTGCAGCTGCCAGCGATTCGGCTGTGACCAGGCACCTAAACTAGTCTGATGTTGAAGTAGCTTGATGATATTTCTATTGCGAACAGGCACTCCTCGACCAGCTCCCTCGTCTTTATGTTAGCAGAGAAAAAACCGCCTAAAGAGGCCACAGTGACACCATTATACAAGTTTTCAGGAATGTTGAAGGAGTGGAGAACTTCAGCGAGTGCTTGTTTGGAAGAGGTCCGATCTATAAAACTTCCCTGAGCTTTAGAGCACACCTCGCTGCAATAAATATACTGGCAATGTCCACCGGTGCTATACTTAAAACAGCAATAAGTGATACGAGTATTGTTGATGTAGTTCGTGGTGCACCGGAACTGGCGATGAGACCCGTTCATGGTACACGTTCAAGCTTTTTAGCAAGTGAAGACTTTTCAAGCGCCCGCCTTCAGACGTATGCACCACAGTACGTTCTTGTCTTGACTACGTTTCGTACAGCCAAAATGCTGGCTTTGGTGAGAGTCCACACCTCTTTCCATTCGCTCTTTTACAACAATATAAGGCAACCTGTATCTTCTTTACACTTTATTCAATACTTGGCCACCATGAAAGTTTTGGATCAATAATAAGCTTTAGGTATTTTACCTTATCAATGGGTTGAAGACGTGAACCTCAGAAGGAAGGGAAAAGTTTGGGATTTATCTATCGAATTTCGGAAGAATTATACAATAATTTAGTGATATGATGTCTATCTCTTGTTTTCCTTTTAACTCTTCACCTCTCTATGATCTCATTTTGATAATAAACATTCATTCAACTGCATGAGGACTTTCACTTTTCTTAAAATTCTTCCTCAGTCCAATCTGGGCGGCTTCGAAAACCAATTTCGCATTATAATCTGCTAAATGCCGCGATTCTTCAACCAATATAATATACAGCAAAGCAATTGCCTCAGGACCAGGTCCTTCCCCAAACATACACGCACACACACTCATAAATATTGTGAGTGTGCACAGAAAACTGAGCCGATGATGAAGTGGCATCGGTCAGCGATAAGCTGCCACGTTTCTGTTTTATAGAACGAGAACAACAACAATAAAAACAACAACAGCAAATAGCCGCTAAAAAGGCAAATATTGCATTTGGCCAGGCGTCTGCATATTTGACTTTACTTACGAGCATGCGTATTTGCTAGCAACAACAGGCGTGTGTTTGTTTCTTGTGGCACCAACTGTGCAACGAGTTACGTAAAATGCGCCGCATAAGCATATCAGCGCCACTACACTGCTAACCCGTGCTGGTTGTGGCGGGCGGAAATTGTGCGACTGTCGGCAATGGGTTGCGGCAAGATGTGGGTTGCAAGTGAAAAAGCAAGTGGCAAGTCGACTCGTACTTCATGTTGCACAGTTCGCTGTTGTTGCCACTCTGCAACTCAATGTTGTTGCTTTCATATTCCGTATCAAAATGGCTTATCTGCTGCTTTGCTGCCGCATGTTGCACAAACAGCCAGCGACAGCGGTCGAGAGTCAGACACAAGTCTGTGCTGGAAGAAATGTTGCAACTACTGTGGCGTAAAAGATTAGCGCAACCAGGCAGCATGTCTAGTCATGGCTGCAGTCGTTTTTGTTTTTATTTTTGTTGCAACATGGCTGCAAATGAAAATATCAACGCGCCAAAGCAAGCAAACAAAGCGCGAGTGCAACTGCGGCAGCCAGAAAGTCATGCCGACTAACTAACGACACGATGTTGCACATGGGTCAATTAATATGTAGAGATCTGTGAGTTGGAAATATTCTGTTATTCGTTTGTGATGATGTCTTAACAAAATGTTGCAGCACTTGTATGTACATATGTAAGTATTAGCTGTGATGTTGTTAATAACGCACACACACATACGTAGAAAGAAAGCGTAGCGAAATGATAAAGTGGAGAGACAGCAGCAGCAGCAGCCACAGCGTTCATGCAACATTCATATTCTTGACTTATAGTCACAATTGACTTATGATTGTCTTGTTTTTGTTGTTGTTGTTGTTAGTTTTATTTTCATCTACACTTAGTAATTCTTCTTTCTAATCTCTACTTTGTGACACACTTCAAAACGGCGCAGCCACTGATTGTGTGACGCGCACTCACTCATGCTCACTTGTGGCACGACCTTCCTGGTACGCATCCTGCCCAGAAATTCCACTGATATCACGCCAATTTGGAACTATTTGCCTGTCACTAACCAATGCCCAGTACTCATATCTGTGGCCGCACGCACACACACACATGCTATGGTGGCTGAGACAGCTCTGCCACTGGGTGCTGGGTGATCTATCATTGTTGACTTCTGCTCTCGCGCTATCAGCCGTTTTCCGCCATCGCTTACCAATGAGTGATGTGCTTTGCTTTGTTCTCTGAAGGGTAATAAATTATGATGTGTAATTAATTTTTAACTTAACCATTTATTGTTTATCAGTAAGAGTTGTTGTTTCTGTAGAGTAAGTATATGCTTCAGTTGTTGCATAATAATTAGGATTAGTAGATATGTTAGTCTGCATGCTCTTCTTCTAGTACACATACTTCTTCAGAATTAAGAGAACTTATTTATTGGTAGGTTTGTGGCATAAGATATATAATTATTCTGTTAAAAACATAAACAATTGGCAGAATATGCAACATATCTGGCTTTCCTAGAACGTTTTGTAGAGTAACCTCACAATTCTTCAAACAAACATACCAAGAATGAATCAAGCCAATTTTTGATAACCTGTGCTGATGTTAACCATATACCAGTTAAGGTATGTTGCATCAACCGGAACAAATGGTAATTAGAAGCGACAAGGTCTGGGCTATGAGTCAGATGAGACAAAACTTCCCAGTCGCTGTTTTCTCAGATAAGATTTAATCGGTCTTGCAAGATAAGGCCTAGTGTTGTCATGATGGCAAATCATTGCCTTGTGTTTAATGGCTCTCTTCTCTATGCTCTTTTCGACAATAATTTCACCCAGTTTGGAAGCTCGTAATACAGTATCCCCCACTGATGCCACCAAAAAGCAAATAAAGGGTGGGCCATATAAAATTTTAAATTTAAAAAGTCAATAAAAAAACGGCTTGATATTTTTCAGAAGTCTAACATTTATTTAAAAGGCTGTTTTATGAAATTTATTGGTGGAAAACAATTTCGGACAAACGACCACCACGGCTGAGTTTACAGTAGCTTATCCAATCCACCCAATTTTGGAGTACTTTCTCAATGGTTCCAGGCCTTATGGCAGCTACAGCAGCTTGAATCTTGTACTTTAGATCTTGAATTGTTTCTGGGTGGTTGGCGTAACATTTATTTTTAACAGCTCCACACAGAAAGTAGTCCAACGGAGTTAAATCGCAGCTTCTGGGAGGCCAATTCACATCACCTCTTTTGCTGATTATGCGATTTTCGAAGATAGGGCGTAAAAGATTGAGTGTAGCGTTTGCTGTATGGCACGTAGCGCCGTCCTGTGCCCCAAATGCGACAATTATGTTTGTTAACGTAACCATCGAGGTGGAAATGAGAATCGTCTTAAAAGATAATTTTTCGGTAAAATTGACTGTCCTCGCTGTTTTTTTTAATATTTCCCAGTTTTCTTCTAGTGAATAGCGACCCTTTTCGTAAATTTCAGACATTTACTGAATATCTGTCACTTTACGAATGGTATTTGACGTTTTCAATGTCAAAATATAGATAATTCAAGTTTAAAACGTTAGATGGCCCACCCTTTACAATGAATTATATTGGCGTTGTGGTTCTTCGGCTTTGCCGTTGAGTTGTCTGGTAAGCCAAGTTTCACATTTGATTTGTATAATTTTTTGCATTTAGGATTGACGTTGTGGATTCCTCATAACTGATTTCCAACGTTTCTTGTCTTCAATTTACGAAACATCCAATTTCCGTGCTTTAGCCAAGGGCAGTAGCTTTTCAACCTCATGAAATATAGGAACAGTGGATTAATAATTAAGTTACGCCATCTCGCAAACCGCAAGAATATCGAAATCAAGCCTATATTGAAAAGGCAAAACATTGCCCGTTCACATAGGAATGGAAGAAGATGAAAGCCAGAGGTGCAGGCCCGCACGAGAACAGCTAGAGGCATAATTCCACTAAGCTGCCGCAGACCATTCTGCTCGTTCAAGGTTTTTTCGAAGCAATGGGCCCTAAAGGAACACTTCAGGTCTTGCAACACGAGCATCACTATACCCTTTGCCCCTCTACCCCAAAGTTCGGGCAGTGTTGCTGCAGTACAGACCAAGAAGCTTATACTCCTGGGCAAACGGGTGCTTAGTAACACTGGGTATCAATTCTTAAGATCCTACCTTCACAACCATTTTCCGCTAGAGTCATTATTCCATCAGTGTAAAACTTTTCTGCTTTCTCGGCGAAAAACTGCGACCAGTAATTTTCTCAAGCTTATCTTGAAGCCAACTTTACTCCATTAAGGGAGTTCTGCATTGACCGAAACAAATAGGAGTTTGATGGTTCAAGGTCAGGGCTATATGGTTGATGTGTCAAAAATTCCCAGCCAAGCTCTCCCAGTTTTTGCCGAGTCCTCAAGGATATGTGTGTTCTACAGTTGTCCCGATGGAAACGTAGTCCTAACTGTTGATCAGTTTTGATCGTTCTTTTCGATTGCTTGCTTCATCTCATCAGTTGTGGACATTAAAATGTAGAATCAATCTTTTGTCTAGTCTGAAGCAGCTCATAGTGATTGATTCCTTTCCAATCCCATCAAACACTTAGCAGAATCACAATTCGAGGCGTCATCTGCTGAGTGTTTGATGGGATCATTTGTTGAGCTTCACCACACTTGCACTATGATCTTTTTCGATCATTATTGTCGTATTTGAACCACTTTTCGTCTCCTGTTACCATTCGCTTCATAAATGTTTCGATTCCATTTCGCTTCAGCAAAGAATCGCAGATGTTAATTCCGTCCATTAAAGTATTCTTAGAAAATGCATGTGATACCCAAACATCGAGCTTCTTCTTGTTTTTGGTTAAATGAATTATAAAATCTCACCTTTCCAAACAAGGTGATTCGACTACCCAATATATATAGTCAAAACTAAATATAATCAGATAAATCTGCAAAATCTTTGTGAAGAAAATTGAAGTTCTCTAACTGACTAAAAGACGTTGAAAGTCTTCTGTGTACAGTTATGTGTAGACATGTAGTAATAATACCATAAATGGTACAAATACGAAATGTGTCACGAAATACTAGCAAAATACCATATGGGCAACGTAGTATTTTGCTTCTAACAATACTATGATGTTTCAATGTGGTATTTGTATAAACACAGCTAAAAAAACAGGTTACAAACTTTACTAAAAGCTTTTACACAAAAGCTCTTCAAAATATTCTGTCAAAATAACTTAAAAAATTAATTATTGAAATGGAAAACAAAATGTTTTGCACAATTTTTCTTCCAGAAAAGCAGAAAATGTCTCATTTTATGTGAGGATTTTAAAGAGACTTTAACGAAATAGCTTTTTTGCGATGACAGTAGATATTTGAAATAATTGTACTTATTTTCTCCATAACACACATCTACATATTTATTGTTTACAATTTTTTTGAAATATTTAATGCCTATGAAACAAAGTAGCATTTGAGTTTGCCACATTGCCGTGTGTGTCAGCAACGTAGTAAACAGAATACAATGATACCTTTACTATGGTATTGTTACCAGATGTCTGTCACGGGCATAACAGTAATATAATAAAATAACGCATAAAAACTAAAAAAAATAAGAAGGAGGAAGCCAACGCCGGTGCACATTTAGAAAATGGACAGCTTAGGAACAATATTGTATTTGGCCATTGGAAATGCACTTTGGTTATTAAATAAGAGGTCGAAGTGCACACAACTGTGATACACTTGTTTAAAACGTTACAAATATGCATTAAAATGTGTAAGTGTGTGTGTGTATGCAGTAAATACACGTACTTATGTAAGTGTGCAACTTCTGAGGGCACAGCTGGCCTCAGAAGCCAAAATATGATTTTACTGAACAAAAACTACCAAAAATATACGCAAATAGAAGAATAAGAATCAAAGAATACGCAGAAGCACTACAAAATCACCGGGCGAAATGAAATGCATGTAAAAATTTTAATAAAACTGACCGCAAGCAGAACTTTTGCTTCGCAGCACATGTGCTTGCTTACGGAAAAATGTTAATATTGTTGTTAATATACTGGCAACGTGCAACGAATGCTAAGCTAACGCACACACACACACACGCAAGCATACGAGCAGGTGAAAGCAAAAGGAAGGACCTTTGCGAAATATACAAATGTTTTTCATAAATTGAAACGAGGTAAGGTGGCAGGCAAGAGGTGAGGTGGCGGCGAAAAAGGTCAGCACAACTAGCCACAGCAATTGCTGCTGCCAAACATACCATGAATAATCCAAATTTTCGCAAACAGCAAATGGAATCAAAGAACAAATACGAAAATAGGAAAATAGGAAAATATGAAAAGAAAATCATTTAAAATAAAGGCAGCAAGGCAGCAAGAGCGCTGAGCACTCAACTAAGCTTTGTGGATTGGTGGCCTCGCACCGGCAAAGGGCACCAACACGACTGCAGGTTGGCAACTGCAATCTCAGCATTTAATCAGCAGCAATCAGAGATGCAACATTGAATGGTTTTGGGCTGCCACAAGCAAGGCAACAGCGTACGAGCAGCAAAAAAGCGACGAAGCAGCACAAGAAAATAGTTAGCAAATACACGCAGCATAGCTAAAAGGGTAGCAAATACTACTATGCAACAACAAAGCGTAGTTGCAACAGCAGCAAATAGTTAGCAGCCACGAGCCATATGTTGCTGCCACACACAAGTACAAGTAATGTTTAATATTTAGTAGCTAACAGCAGCAGCAGCAACGGCAATGGCAACAGTTGTTGGCTCAGCAACTTTTTGCTGCTGTTTCAACTACTGCAGCCAGCAAGCTAATGGCTTTTAGCGCTGACGTTGTTGTTGGTTTTTTAGTTGCTGTTTCTGTTGCTTTCGTTGTTGCTGCCGCTGTTGCCCTTGTTATTGTGCCCTGTGCCTGATCGAAGCACTGATAAGCACATTTGAATGAGCTGCACATTCACGGTTTGTTTGCTGCAACCCCTGTCGCCGCACTGCTGCCGCTCCCGCATGCCTGCCGCTTCAATCTCTCAATCTTCGCCATTTGTTTATTTATTTGGCGTTCTTTCATATTCAATAGTTGCACTAGTTTTGCGCATATGCAATCGCCATGGCATGGCATGCCCCAACATTTCCAATTTGCATGCAGATTTACATATTTATTTAACCCAACACACACACATACAAACCGCCAGTAGTAGTAGCCGGTTGAGGCGTATGCGCCCTCATATCCGCCGTGGCAGTGCTGCTCTTTGCTGGCTTAGCTTTAGTATTCATTTTCATTTATTGTTTACCTTCATATTTGTGGCAGTAAATAGTCATTTATAGTGGTCACTACTTCACACACGCACACACACATAGACACTTTACTATGTTTTTGTAATCAAATGTGCAATTGAATGCTTTTGCCACAACTTTACACATACGCGTACACACATAACAGTAGATTAGATCAGCAAATAGCTAAATGTACTTAGAAATGCTGAGATTTGGGTAAACATTTTAAGAATTTCACATTGGGCACAGTGGGTCAACGTTGCATGAAAAATAGAAAAAAATTGGGGACAATGAAAGCTCTTCACACCAATCAAATTTTAATTTAAACTGAAACTAAAACTCCTTTATATATTTTATCGGTTAACATTGGTAAGAATTCCAGTCTGCGACAGCGCAGCGAACGAAATATGTTGTTTATTATAATTGTATTGAAAATTTCTTCAATGTTGCTGGAGGAAAATTTTATATATTGATCTCTCAGAGCTATTGTGTAGACTTTTCCTTCCAGCCAATTTTTTTCTAAACAGAAAGTAGAAGTCCTTCATATATTTTATGGGATAACATTGGTAAGAATTTTGAAGTTCGACAGTGCAGGGAACATAAAATGTTGTTAAAAAACTTTGTATCGAAATTTTTTCATTATTAACTACTAGAGGAAAATTGTATCTAGACCTCACAGAGCTATTAAGATTAGGCACTTTTGTCGAACATCAATCCTCGCAGTTATTCATAGTACTGGCTGCATTTTCGCGACAGCTGCACTACAAGAAAATATTTTGGTTTAATATTTCTAATCATATCTGTACCAAATCCCTAAATTGCTGTCCGAGGATCAAAAAATATATCAGGGGCAGCAGATCTTTCGGAAGGCTTTTCTGAAATAATTTTCTTTCCAAGAGTTATTTGAAGATAAAGAAGTGCCAGACTGAGACGTCCACTATCAAATAAGAAGTAGGTCATCGCTCCGGCTGAACTTAAATTAAAAATATTTTCGTAGCTATTGATCGATTTCAATATTAAAAATCATGTGGTCTGGGAATCCAATCAAGGCAGGAATGGTACTGTGGAAGAGTTATACAAATATTGCTTCCTTGATGTAAAAGGATACTTAAATGATATCCTTAGCATCACTGGACTGAGATGAAGACATTTTGTGAGCCAAACCTTCGACTAAGCTGTCGGATAGGTAGGAACCAAAATTAGCCGCCTCATGAGATTAGTGATAGGCTCAAAGCGTTTCGTATATACATGACGGCAACCAATCGATTTCATTATTAAAACATCATAAGGTCTGGAAACCCGTCCATTGCAGGAAAGATTTTGTGGCAGACTGCATTGCTTCCTTAATGTAAAAAATATTCTAAAATGATCGCCATACCATTGCTGGACTGATATGCGACTTCTCGGGTGACAAAACTTTCGGCTAACTGGTCGAATCGGTAGGAACCAAAATTAGCCCCCTAATGAGATTAGTGATCGACTCAAAGTGTCCATCAAAACATATTCCTTGTGCATTACGGGATAGGACTTCTCGGGTGCCAAATCTTCTATAACTGGTCGGATAGGAAGGAACTAACTTTAGCCACCTCAAGAGATTAGTGATAAAAACCCTAAACTTGGATTTATATTTTATACTTTTTTCTCCGCCATGCAGACACATTCGAGCATTTCGCTACAGCAATAGAAATCCTATTAAATGCAAGAAGCAAATATGGCAACAGAGCGTAGCGGCTTTGAAATCAGTGACCCAAAACTGCTGGCGGCTGCAAACCCTTCATTTCGACCGCATTTAGTGGCGAGTAATTGTGGGCGCAAAGCCACTCCGAACCGCATTGCCTAACTACTATTCATATTCACTTCGCGCTATTCACTGCCTATTGTCGGTTGGCATATTATAATGATTATCATTATTATTGTTATTATTTGCGGCTATAAACAGCAACAAAAAGAGTATCGAAACCAAACCAAGAACCAGAACATACGAAGAAAATGTGGCACTAGACAAAGGCACAGATGCAACTCAGTTGCAAGGCAATAACAAGGCAGCAAAGAAAAGTGGCAAGTGAAGCAGCGCGAAGTGAGCCGCGGAGAATTATGCTGATAAAACGATTTCGCATGAGCTAAAAAAGCAGAGTTGCTTTGCTGCCATGGCCTGCGGAAAAAATCACAGAAAATTTGCTATGAAAATGAAATTCTACCGAGTATTACATTCGAAGTTCTAGTTTACAATGCAGAATGAATCAGAAAAAAGTTCCTCAAACGAACTCGTACAGAAATAAAAGAAAGCTTTAGAAATGCCCGCAGGCGCAGAGATGCATTCCAACTGATAAAGTCGTAAAGCCAGAAGAAGCCACAGCAGCAGCAAACGAATATTGCAATTTTATATGGGCAGCGACGCCCAGCTGCAATAAACAGTATGCAGGTGTGCGTGTGTGTGTGCTTGCGTTTATGTGTAAGGACACTCGAGTGCCCTAAAAGTAGTTTAAATCACAATACGCGATCAAGCACAACAACAACAACAACGGCAATGGCAAATAGCCACACATTAAAGCAGCTAACGCGTTTGTTGGCTGGCAGCAGCACTCAATAATCACCGCTATATTGAGCAGAAAGGGCGGTCAAAATTGTGGCGGCAGTGGCGCGCACGCGCACTTCGTTGCTTATCGCACGGCGGGTACGCGACCGCATAAATAATACAGCTTAAAGAGCAGGTTGACGCCTACAATGGCTCAAACGCGGCAGCAACAGCGACCAACAAGCGCACCAGCACAGCCGCCAAGCTGTGGCAAGTTGTAGCCACAACAAGTCAGCTCGCTGACCGGCCGTCGCTTGTACGGTTCGAGCCCAACAGTGTCATGGAGGCCGGTCAGCAGTTGGCTGATGGTTGCCGTACACACAATCAACTTGCTGCCGCCGCAGTTGCTGCTGTTGCCACTTAGCGCCCTTCGATGTATGCGGATGCGATTTTGGGTGTGCACCATTTGACGTGTTGCCAGTTTGCCACGTTTCTGGACCAACACAGCCTGTGTATGCTGCCTGCCGGCCCGCACTTGCAAAACCAAGTTAAGTTTTGTGGTTTGGTCGTGCAACAACAAATGTGAGACCTCCGCCTTGCCCCTACCGTGTTCTTCTGTTCTTAATCCGCGCTCATTTGAAAATGGTGCAGTTGGGCGTTTTAAGTCGAGGAGGTGGAGTGGGACATTTTCCGTCTATATTGGTCTGCATTCATCCCCTGCTCGGCGTCCTCTCTACCGCCTGTCATGGCTTGTAGTTTACTTTGGCTTTTTCGTATGACCAGTTAAGTTTTGAGATGAGTTTTTGCGCCGCTTCGGTTTGCTTGCAACATCTGAAAATATGAAGTTCTGCTGCTGTTTTGTAAACTTTTGTGTCTCTTTTGCTTTCGCTGAGGTTTCAGAGAAGATTTTTCTTTGTTTTTTGTGGGTTGTTACAGCATTGGGAGCAGTTAGTGCTAGTTTGCAACTTCATTTGTTTGGATGAAAAAGTAGACAAAGAGGACATTGTTGTGGACAAGCTCAGATAACAATATTGGTTTTCTAATGAAACTAAGAATGGATGACAAAATACTATGGAGTATCATGCATTCAACTACCTGCTCTAAGCTGTCCAAGTTCATCTTGTCATACATGTCCTGAGACTAAAACTTTGGGCGTACGCAAATTGTCAAATTGTCCTTAGGAAGACCAGTTCAGCTTGAAGTTGAAATATCTGGGATGTCATGCCTTCGGTAAACCGAGAAAGTCATGTCCGAAGCTAGTTCAAAACTTTTGTCAATACATCAAGCTCGCTTAATCTATACCTTGGAATTATGGCAGTGGCAAGCAACGGCATTTCGACTGTACAAATGGAAACTACGAGATCTCCGTGGAGGTATCAACCACGAAATCGGATCTATTTCGTTTTAGCAAAGTGGTTCAAGCACCTCTTTTTGGAAAATGACGGAACTTCCAGGCATTGTCAGAAGCGCCTTCACCGCAGGGAATATCCAAATGTTCCGGTGCCAAAGTGTGTTCTCTTTGTATATTAGGCTCCTACATCAGGTCAATAACCCGGATCTTAAATACTTAAATACATCTCATCGACTCCTAAGCTAGACCCGCACGTATTTTACTCACCCGGAACCTTTGATAGAGCTCGTAAAATCCGCCAACACGTACATAAATTAAGTCATGTTGCTTGTTAGCAACTTCTGGGCTTTTACAACACTAAAAACAACAAATTGCCAACAAAAAAACAGCAACTACATTCAAACCTACATATGTCTGTGGATTTGTGCTTCCACGCCACCGTCGCAACGCATGGGCGGTAACTAAGGAGTAATAAAATCGCATCGACTACGCGCTTGTCGTCAGTATCCGCCATATTTACGGCGATCTCTCACAGCCAAATTGCCAATAAAACGTTTTAGCCTTTTAAACTGACTGACTACAGTGTTGCACAGCAACATACTATTCGCATATTAAGTTGCCTAACAGTGTGCGTTTGCGAGCGGATTGCGCGCCGCGGCGCGTTAACGATGCCAAAGTTAATAAACATTTTAATGTTGTTGATTGTGTGATTGCAGGAGGCCGGCTGAGGAGGCTTTTGGGCGGGCGCGTATAGCGTCTATCGAAGTATTGAGATATGGGTATGGGCCGCCGCGCAAGAATTACGCCGCTTTGCAGGGCTGATTGTGCGTGTCGGACATGCGTATGCGGCGGATGAAGACTCAAAGGCGTTTTTGACCGCTGCTGCTGCTGGCAATAACTGCTGAAATGTTGTTATTTATGCGACGAACTATCTGTGGAAGCTGGTGGAGGGGGTGGTGGGTTAGATTCTAAATGAACAGAACGAACTGCATAGCAGGGTTTTAGTATATGAAGTTTAGTAAGCGCTCTTCGGCAGGCAACTTCAGTTCGCTGTTTTCGGGGTGATTCTGATTGATGAAAATGGGGATGTTGGCAACTCTCGACAAAATAGGAAAAATTTTGATTTCTGTTTCTGTTCTGTTCTACTTCTGTTTCGAATACAGTGGGTATTATTAGACTACAAGTAAATTTTGTGAAGTGGACGTGCTGAGGTTTCGAAATTATCTGGTTGGGATTCGGCTTTTCTGACTTAGGTCAGAAGATTCTTCTCCTTCATTGGCGTAGACACTTAGTTTACGCGGTTATAGCCGTGCTTACAACAGCGCGACAGTCGTTCTTTCTTCCCGCTGCTTGGCTCCAATTGGAGATTCCAAACGAAGCCAGGTTTTTCTTCACTTGGTCCTTCCAAAAAATGAAGCTCTTCTCTTCCTCTGCTTCCCCCGGCGGGTACTGCGTCGAATACTTTCAGAGCTCGGGTATTTTTGTCCATTCGGACTACAAGACCTAGTCACTGTATTTTAATTCGCTGAACTATGTCTATGTCCTCGTACATGTATCTCATACTACTCATAATTTCATCGAATTCGGTATTCGCTGCGGCCAATGCGCAAAGAACCATAAATCTTCCGCAGAAACTTTCTCTTGAAAACTCGTATCGTCGACTCATCAGATGTTGTCTTAGTACAAGCCTCTACACTATATAGCGGGAGGGGAATAATGAGTGACTTATAGAGTTTGGTTTTTGTTCGTCGAGAGAGGATAAAAGGGAGGTCTCTCGTCCAAGGCTGTTGTTTGCTTTTCTTTGGTGGCGTTTATTATGTGGCGGGTCCTTACCCTGTGGAGAGATGGTTCGCTTTCCCATTTTAGCCATATGTAAAAGAATGGTTTCTGGCCACTCCCAGGTGAATGTCACTCGAAAAACTTTCCTCACTTGCGTGAAGTTATACTCATTACTCCATCCTCCAGAGAGTCAGAAGCGTAGACTTAACATTTAATAAATTTTTTAGAGAAAAAAAGTTCCCAAAAATAGTTTTCCCGACGTTCCAAACTTCAAACTGCTCCGCTGGTCAGATAATTGTTGCCGATGAACATACGGAGTCTCGTCTGTAGTTTTGGTAGAGACTAGATACAGAACATCTGATAAACCTGACCATAGTTCAAGTAATTATTTAGGAGCTGATATATTTAAGTTTTCATGCACATCACTTCATCTATGCTACATTTGAGAAAACCAAGCAAAAGAAATCAAAACCCGGAACATTAAGCTGCTTCAAACCTCTACCTCCAATCATTACTCCTTTAACATTCCATCAACTCCAATTTGACCAACCATTAGCGCTAACTACAACTTCATCTAGAGCACTTATTTCAAGCGCAGCGTAGCCAGTGAAGTACTTCCGGCTGTTGAGCTTGAAGAACCGTTTGCAGAGCGGATTTCCACACACTCCGAAATTTACAAGGAAAAGCGCCAAGCAAATGCCACAGTACGTTGCAAGCGTTAATAAGCACACATTAACTATATAATAGCCTAAACCCCCACAACCAGCTGCCGCATGGTGACCAGTAGACACACACACTCACACGTCGCCACACACTCGCCGCTGCCGGTAATTACTTTACTGGGCAATTTATATTTAAATTAATAAACTCAACACTGTCGCTTGACGCCATTAGAGGTGCGCAAATGAGTCTCTCACCTGCAAATATGAGCGCCAGTGTGTATGTGTGTGAATATAATGATCAGCCGTTGCATGTCGTGAACGCGCTCAATTGGTGTAGTCGGCGCGCGTTCACGATCAGCGATCAACGATCAGCAATGCGACGCAGCGGCAGCGTGCTCAGATAGCATCGAAAGCGTTGCAACTGAGCGAAACTGAAATTGCAAGCAAGCGGACATTGAACAGCTGTGGCCAGAACTCTTCAGAATTCTTCGTGTCAACAGCATATGTCTGTGTGTGTGTATATGGAGTGCTAACCTGCATAGGTGCCACAATGCTATGATATCTGCCAGTTTTGTGCCTGTCATCGTCAAGCTTCGCTGATTTCCATAACTATTGTATGCGCTCCGCCTCGTCCTCGTCCTCGTCCTCCTCTTTCTCCAACTCGACCACGGCCGCTGCGCTCACTCTACACCCGAGCGCCTGCTAATTGGGCGTGGCTGGCATCGTTGCATTGCGATCGCTATCAAGTTTTTGCCGCCAAGCGATTATTGTAATGATAATGTGGCAAATGTGGTGTTGCGCTGCAACGAGACACCAAAAGGCGCATACAGTGTTCTATACAAACTAAATACCCCGCATACACATAACAGTGATCTGTTGATCTTGCGATCGCGTTGCGATCACTTCCAGCGCAGCTTAGCGTATTTCCATTGCAGCGCTGGCGTTGTTGTGTTCGTTTCCTGATTCTCAGGCAGCCGTACTATCTTTTGCGCCCACTCTTCTTTCACAACCCTGTAACGTGGTAAATGTCTCACTGATCTCACTGCTGCGGCTGCGGCTAGTGATCACCTTCCGCATTACTTGAGCGATTCTCATGGTTTTGCGCTGCCAAACATCCAACTAAGCATTAACCACGTCTTCTATCTTCTGCAGATAGGCAGATATGCCAGTCTTGGCTGTCAGCTAGCCGGATTGTTGCTTCTAGTGATTAGTCGTTATGCGCTACCTAATTAAATGTGTTTGGACATTTTGCTTTTTACGAGCTCAGCCATTCGTTCATACATTCGCTTCGCGCCGCAGTCTTTCGCCTGTCGTCTGGCGTCGCTCGTCGCTTCATTCGCCAGATGCAAATGAAAGACTTGGATTATCTTATGGTAAGATTAATACTCCGCAAAAGATGGTCATCAGCTGAGAATTATGTATTGCCAAGTGAGTGATGTAAATAGAAAATTACCGGTGGAAGACAAGTAGTTGGTTTTCGTTACCGTTAAAAGTGAATTTGTGCGCATAATTATTATAAATATATGATGCGAGTGTCAAGTAGCATTGAAAAGAGTTATGAAAAGTGGTTTTACACATTGCATAGTTGAAAGAATGCTACTGTTGACTTGCTTATCTTATCTACAGTATATCATTTTAGTAGAGGGGCTCGCCTAAAGCCTGCTACAAAGGTTCGGTAAGCCGTTGAGAGTCTTAAAATATCATATATCAGACATAAAGGAATACTTGGCCTAGAGTACTTTAGCGTTAGCCATATTGCTATCATATAAAGAGCTGTTCTCAACTTTGGTTCGAAAACTTTTGTATTAGATGAAAGGCTCTGGACGATCTGGTCTACCTTTTTATGCCTAGCGTCTTTAGGTATCTCGACTAAACTTCTGCACGATGTGTAGGTATCAATTTCGCAAGCCAAGTATTGTCAAGTGGTTGTCGTGCGACCGTTTGTCACATATGGAGCGGTGGTTTGGACCTCAAAGCATCGCAAACTTCGGTAGGTCTTCAACTATCGAAGCCACAACGAACCGCTTGCATCTGCGTGTCAGGTTAAATGTTCGACATGTCAGACAGCGGCACTTGAAGTCATGCTGGAACTCACACCGCTTCACCTAGTAATCTGTGAGGTTGCCAAACACAGACGAATCGAAATGACAGCAGAAGGGTTTGGCAGAGGTAAGGTAATATCATCCTAGCGCATGAAGGACTTAAGTGGCAAAATATAATACCACTGGATCTTCTTCCCAGGGGCAGTGTAACCAAAAGTGTAAACTTCACAAAGAAAAACAAAGAAAAGAAGTTCAAGGTTATCTTCAGCTGTAAGGCTCAGCTAAACGATTCTGCTCTTGAGCCACTGCTTAGGTATAGTACAATCAAATAGTACACCGATGGTTCGAAAACGTCGGAGGGAATTGGCGCAGGACTCGTAGGACCACGTGCCAAACTCTCCATACCTTTGGGTAGTTTTCTGAGCATATTCCAAGCAGAGGACTTTGCTATAAGTCAATGCTTAGAGATTAACCTCCAATGCAGCTATGAACGTATAATTATACTCAGCGACAGTCAAGCGGCACTGTAATCGATCTCCACATACGGGATCTAAGCACTATTGCTGCAGGAGTTATTAGAACGGCTGAATAGCCTATCAGAGCGTAACCAGTTGCATCTTATCTGGGTACCCGGTGACAAAGGTGTAGCCAGGAATAAACTGACTGATGAGCTCGCCCGCTCCGCAGCAACCACCAACTTGGTAGAACCCGAACAGTTTATTGCTGTTGGTCCCCATATCATAAAGAAGCTGCTTCGAAAGGCTAACGAAGTGAGTAGAGAGGGGATTGATGATGATGACTACAACCTTAAAAGATTTAAATATATAATCAACCTCCCAATGTACAAACTTAGGCTACTTGTTGCATTCTACACTGGCCATTGCAAGCTCAAGAAACCCTTATATAACATGAGCCCAGTTTCTTGTGTGAATTGCCGGTTCTACGACATGGAGCCTGAAATTCCAGAACATCTGCACAGGCCCTTGAATCCATGTCTCCAAATAGGGATCTTATCGCCTCAATAGCATCTAGCAGTAAATAGGAATTCATTAATATGTTGGAGCTAAGTGAGTCGCTGTGATTAAGGCAGGGACCTGCGATCCTTCAAAATTCTACCTTCCAAATCCTCAATCAGAATTTTTCCCAGTGTATCGTCATATGCTTTTGCACTTAATGCTCAGCAGCACTTAACATTAGTTAATGCACATTTTCTCTATAATTTCCTACTGAATTTTTATAGCCAATATAAGCACTCACACAAACAAAGGTATGCACTCACGCAGTCCTAGTTATTAACGTGTAATAAAATCGACTAAATGAAAATAAATCTATTAAAAAGCGCTGTTGCCGTGAGCATTTCGCTTGGAAAATTACATTAGTTCTAATGAACTGTGGTGGCGCAAACGCTTGCACATGCCGCTATAATTATGAAAATGCACGTGTAGGTGCGTGTGTGTATGTGCGCACATAGTTATTGTAATATTTGCATAAAAGTATTTATATTTGCTGATTTAATTATAATCATTAAAAAGTTAAAAGTGAAGAGTTCGCTGGGAAAACTGAAAGAAAAATTCAAATCAGCTGAAAGCTGCTTGGTATGCATAAATGCTTGTGGCCCCGGGCCGTTTTTTAAGACAGACAGGTGGTAGCCACTTAAGTGTGGAAATTTAAAAATATTTTCATTTTTTTTAATAACTCAATGAAGGAGGAAATGGGAAGTGGTTAATGATTGATCGTAATTAACTTAAGCTTTAATATTTTTATAGCAATTTAAAAGCAAATAAGCGGAGAAGGAAATCGCAAAAAACTTTTAGGAGCGAAAATGTTTACTTAAAAATTTATTTTTTCTATAACTAAAGAACATTCTTGTTATATCTATCATAAACATATTTGTATGAGTATATGAGGAAGGTTCGTTGTGTAACTTCCTACTTGTAGGTTGAGTAGACCATATTACATTTGCACATGCTAAATATGCTTTTATCGAACCTCTTTTTATACAGCTGTGTTCTAAATACCATTCCTGCTGCTACTGTACGAGTATATATTTGAAAGCAATTTTTTCCATAAGAATATTCGTTTTGAAACTTGCTTTCCTTTACAAAACCCAAATATATTTTTTGCCTCCACTGAATCTCCTTAATGCACTTGTATTTCCATTTATCCGATTTGATTATTACTCTTCACCATTAAAAGAAACATTCTCTCATATCTTTCTAAGACATATTTACACTTGCCATAAACCCATCTATATATCCCTAAAGTTTTATGTGGATTAATTTTGTACTCTAACTGTATCTGTATTGACCTCTAAATGTACAAGATATGTATATATATATAATGCAGAAAACCTTCATCGCTGTACCGGACCAATAATTAGATTCTAAGATCATGGTCACTGTCTGTTAGCGACAGACGTCCGCTGGATTGGGCTGACAGATCGAGAGACTGCAGGAAATGTCTAGAGCAGGAAACCAGAAAACCAATGGAGCATCTCTTATGCACTTGTCCAGCATTGGCAAGACTATGCTGTAAGCGTCTGGGGTTGCCACGGTATGATACACCGGAGGAGGTATGGATAATGAGGCCGCCTAAAGGATGACTACTCCTCTTGGACGCAGCGACTGAACTCTGCGCAAAGGACCAAAACTGGTCAATGCGTGGCTTATTGACCTACCAGATTAACCTAACTTAACCTAAGACCAGAGCAAAGGAAAGTTTATGGTCTACTTTCGAAAAATTCTATGTAATTTTGTGCCAAAAAAGGTCCAAAACTAGTTCAAAACTTTTTACGAATAGTAAGTAAGTATAGTCCCCCACATATTATAGTAAAATACATTTTATTTTGGAAAAAAATATGTAGTTTTTTTTTTTTTTTTATTCAACAAAATTTCCTTCAAGGTAATACACCGCTCATAGCGACCCTCCAACTTTTCGATACTATTCTTGTAGTACGATTTGTCCTTTGTTTCAAAATATGCCACAGTTTCAGCGATCACCTCTTTATTCGACGAAAATTTCCTTCCAGCGAGTCTTCTTTTAAGATCTGAGAACAGGAAATAGTCGCTGGGGGCTAGATGTGGAGAATAAAGTGTATGCGAAAGTAACTCAAGAAAAATTCATGGATTTTCGTGATCGTTTTCACTGACTTCTGACACAGCGCATTGTCATAGGGAAACAGCATTGTCTCTTTCTTCAAATACGACGCTCTTTCGGCCATTTCGTCCTTCAAACGGTCCAATAACGCTATGTAATAGTCGCTGTTGATGATCTTCTCATTTTCAAGACAATAAAAATTAGTCCATGGGCATCCAAAAAAAAACAAACGCCATAACTAATTGTATGTATGTCAAACGACTGTTGAGTTTTTTCCACGTTTTGTAGCGTGTTCTTTTGATCAAAAGTGAGCTTGCGTGGAATCCAGCTTGCACAGAGCTTTCTCATACCCAAATATTCGTGAATGATATGAGGTATTCATTCAGTTGATACCTTTTTACTGGCTGTCTCCAGCAACTTCACTTTACGGTCATCCAAAATTATTTTGTTGCCTTTCTCGATGTTTTCGTCAGTAACAAACTCTTTAGAGCGTCCATAGCGTCCACCTTTCGCGGTGCTCACTTCAATACGTCTAATCTTAGCATACCAATACTTGATGATTGGTTTTCCTGAGGCAGTGTCCGGGAACTCGTCAACAAGCAAAGTTTTTGCTTAAATAATAATTTTTGTATTCAAAGCTTTCTCGTGACAGCTCATACATCGGACTTTGGGTTCTATAATTTTGAAATTTCGAAAAGTTTATGAAGTTTTATGAGTCAGTATTTATTAATAAACAACTACATATGTTGATGAAGTCAAAAAACAGCTTTTTTTGATGACATAAGACACTATGATAAGGACTTATATCTATATAGGGAGACGACGATCTCTACATTTGTGGAATATTTCAGGTTTCACAAACAAGAAACCATTCAAAGGGCTTGTATGTTGCTGAAAAAACTACAACCAAGAAACCGCTGCTTTATACTCTCTACCATTGTTATGCTTAAGCGGCATGCCACAAAATAAACAAATATTTTTTCTGCTCCACGAGCAAGTCTTTTATTGACTGTTACGGCTGCGTGCAACTATTAAAGTCACAACAAAATATCAGAAAAATGCGAGAGCGAATTTTAACACACACATTCCTACGTACAAAAAGACGACAAGAGTGTGCACTCGAGTGTGCGTAGAAACACATTGCAGGCATTAAAAATGCTAAAGAAAATTATGAAAACAGTTTCCAACGCAACTTAAAGCCAGTGGAAGTGGTAAGGCCATAAAATTTTTACTATAAACAAATTATGTGACTTTACAATTAAAGGCGATGTAGCGCACGCAATTAGGCGTCGAGGCGAAGGGCTTAAGGCCGACTACTAACAGTAAACAAAGCGATAGGAGCAAAAAAACTGATAGAGATAGCGATAGAAAGAGAGAAAGGAGAGGAAGAGCAAAGAAGAGCAAGAGCAAGGCAAGTGCTTCCCTGGCTATTGTAAAAGAGAGTGATAGAGATGGCGATAGTTAGCGAAAAGAGAGGAATAGCGCAGCAAGCGCTTGAAGCAAGAGTTATAGCCAGAGCCGGAGGAATTATGCCGTGGAAAATGGTAAAGCGGCAATTAAACGGCGCAGTGCATACAAAATGCAGACGAATGAAATGATTATGCAAATGCCATTTTAAGTGTATGAAGAACGAGGCAAAGAGCGGTCGCCACGCCACAACAGACGGGAGCGGGGTTGCGAGGCTAGCATGCGAGCGCTTCTGCTTTTTATGACTTAATTATAGCGTAGAATCCTTAAGTGAGTGAGTCAACGTGATGGTTGCGGGGAGGGTCGGTGGGGAGGTAGTACAAAGTAAGCGTGAAAGAGTCAAATGCGAAATGGACTGGACACACGAGCACATACACACACAGACACACAAATGCTTGCCGCTGCAAATTGCAATCACTCTAGCTGCAACATGTCTGCAATTACTTGCCCATATACCCAGGTCTACGCTGTAGGCCTGCACACTTTCGGGGGGGTTCGCATATAAGCTGATACTAGGTGCATGTGGTTGTGTGCGTGCAGCTGCCAGCGCGGCAGTGAGTAGTTCATTTCATTAGCGCTTGAATTAATGAAATTTTT
Organism: Bactrocera zonata; assembly: GCA_037783105.1. Lineage (NCBI taxonomy): Eukaryota > Metazoa > Arthropoda > Insecta > Diptera > Tephritidae > Bactrocera > Bactrocera zonata. The sequence goes on along the minus strand of JBAWJQ010002060.1, from coordinate 12,113 downwards.
ATGATCGTCTGCAACACTATGCTGCCACAGTAGACATTGTTGTTGTTGTTGCTGTTGCTAGTGTTGTTCTGATGACTGCCTGCTATCTAGCAAACAGCAAGCAACAACATCTTTGCAATGACATTGGCATTGCCTCTGTGTGTGTGTCTTTATTGCCGTTCTTCTACTTAATATTGCTGTTGTTGTCGCTTTTTTGTTGTTGTCGTACTGCACTTGCGCGAAATTTTTAATTTAGCCATAAAAAATGTGTATGCAACGCTAAAATTAAATAGCTGCTGCTGCTAATGAACGCAAACAAACAGCTCTACACACACACTCAGGCACTCGCCGTACCACACACATGCACACATACGCACACACGGAGTTGTATTAACATTTGTTTGACTTTTATGGCCATACGTGCATAGAAATGTGAGTGGCGCGTTGTTTATTTATGAAAATTAAGCGCCTCAAGTGTTAAAATATTTACAATGCATTGTTGCACGTTGCGCAGGCAACATACAGCGCAAACCCAAAAACAACCACACAAAATTCATGGCGTTGTAAATACTGAATTGCAAATACAACGCGAATTAGTATTTAACGTGCATATATTAGTGTGAATGGCAAAAAAATACAGCCCTGCAGAAAAAAAAAATTAAAAAAAAAAAATATAGAAAAAATTAAAATAAAAAAAATTTAAAAAAAAACCAAAATGGGTTTTATGACCCCACATGGTCTATTGGCTCTATACAAGTATCAGCCGCCTTATACTAACTTACGGTGATGTGGTGCATGGCATTATCGAACATGAAACAAGTGAAACGGCCCTGCCTTCAGGGGATTATGGGCGCAATGAAAACTACATTGACAAAGGCTTCGGAGTTTATCTTCTATGTCCGACCAATACATACTCAAATGGAGCATGATGTAATGCTTACGGCAAGTCAGCTTATGAGTTAGACCAATGGAGCCAAACTTGGCGTCACCACGGGCCTAATATCTTACTCGACCTTTGAAATCAATTCGCACTAAATTGACAATGCGACCGAGAAAAGTAGATCCATGAGAAATTTAATTGAACGTTTGCACCCCCAGTCAAGAAGAATAGACGAAACTGAGATCGACAGTTCCAACGATAAGATAAACATATTCACCTACGGATAAAAGAGTGAAACAGGAACAAGAGCGAGCTTCCTCTGTAACTGACTTTAAACTAACTGACTATTATTCAGTCATTCAATCGGAAATTGTAAGCATAAGTAAAAGCGCCGATGGAGCTTCTGATGGCACCAGCAAATCCACAAACCTTCTAGTGGATAGCCAAGCGGAAATTTAGGCTTTCCGTATCGCCAACTCTAAGTCTCGCTGTGTAAGATTATGTAATCAGGCAATAACTAGATCGGAGGTAAGTCGATTAATATCATATAGAACTAAAAAAAAATTGAAAAGCAGCCGAGTTGTTCCGATTGGGAGCAGCTGGGAACACAATTCCACCAAGCTGCCATAGACTATTCAGCTCATTCAAAAGATGTTTAAAGCAATGGACCCTACAGTCTGGGAGCACTTGGAACTCAGAGCTTACCACATAGTACATACTTTGAGATAGTGCGGTATACAGACCAAATAGATCCTACTTCTAAATAAAATGGAGATTGGTAACATTGTAGGTCTCATTACAGGGTGCCTATCCTTAAAAGCGCACCTTTACAAAACTGAAAAATAGTTTGTTCGGTATACAAAGGATGCACAAAGTACGATGAGACGCTGGAATATTACCTTTGCAAATGGGCAGCCTTCAGCAAGATGAGACCGATGAGTCCGATGAGAAGATTCCATAGCTCCCAATGCTCCAACTTAAAGAGATCTTATACAACATAGAATAGACATTTTCATTTTTTAAGATTATCTCTTTGAAATGTTGGTAGCGGGTACGTTTCAGATGGTCCATCCGTCGAGCTCATTCCGATGACTCTTTCGAGCATTTCGACTGGTAACTGGCGAAAGCCACGTCTGATGTTTTGCTACAAGGCCTGAATTGAAGCGGAATTGTCCGTAGAGACTTTAGACTTAACATTGTCTAACGGTGTGATATCATACGATCTTGGTGGCCAATCGACCGGACCAAAACGTGAAGTTGTCTGCTCACCAAAGTGTACTCTCATAAATCCATTGACTGATGTGGGAAGTTGCGTTGTCTTGTTGAAACCAAATGTCGCCGAGATCCCGAGCTTCATTTTCAGGCTTCATATAGTCGATTAACATGGCGCGATAATGGTCGGCATTGACGGTTACATCATTTTGATGGAAAATGGAACAATCGTTAGGTTTCTTTTCGTCCCAAGTGCAGAAATTTTGCTTCTTTACAAGGCTTTACGAGCTGAACAAAATTTGGCACGAAAACATCGAATCTTTCTGGAACGTTTCAAGAGAGTAGTAGAGAGCAGTTCTTGCATAAGCTCTATTTTTTAGGTTTCAATTTAAGATCTCGGTGTAAAATGCTCCAAGTCGTTTCATACGTCAGTCCGAGTTGCTACGAACGGCGCCGAATCGACTCTGCACGGTCTTCGTGTATACTTTTAACTACAGCTGGGATATTTTCTGCATGCTTGAATTGGTCTATTCGGTCGAATATTATCTAATTATGAATGCTGGGTCTGAAGATGGATGGGCGAATAGTACGCTCAGTAGGCCAACTATGTTGACCATAAGTTGAGCTAAACTTGCGAAAAACATTCTTTACAGAATGAAAAGTTTCGTAGTAAAATTGAAATAAAAAAAGAATAATAAACCCTTTTTTCATATTTACACCGCAAATGGAAAGACTAAAAATCTAATTTTTAAAAATAAATTACTGACTTGTTGTTCCACATCATTTACTCTGAGACACCTATGTGATGTTAGACAGCTTATGTAAATGCTATTAAATTTGCTCCAAATCGAATAAAATTTACTACCAAAATTTATTGTGCAGCAAAATCAATGAGAGAGAGGCAAGTGAGTAGTAAATCAGTGCTTCGGGCGCGAAAAGTTGTAATGATTTTGTAAAGTGAACATAACTCAAAAAAGGCATAAAAGAATATAAAGAAAAGCATGAAAATGCAATAATATTTAAGAATGTAGGTTAACAAAAAAACCGAAAACCATTTAGAAAAATACATGCAACACAAAGGTCATAAAATAATATTTGATTATTACTTACAGTGTTTAGTGCGCTTGTGTGTGTGGAAATCAATACAAAGAAGATACAAATTTGGGTCACTAGATGGGAGAAAAATGTCAAAAAATACTACAAAAAAAATATAAAAACTAAAACAATTATATTCCAGTTTTTTGCTTTGATATAGTTTCTGTTATCAAAGTTCCCAGGAAATATAGAGGAGTTATTTAAAGGAAACAGCTGGATACTAAAAAAAATTCTGAGATGTATTCATATAACTAAAATAAGGTGTAAGAGCACACATTAAATTTTGAACAAAATAATAATAAATTTGACACATTTGCAGCAATCAACGCCAAGTGCTGCTTCACACTTGTCGCTTCAAGCTCACGAAATAAGATGACGTACAACAACAACTCTGCGTCGCATAAGCCTGGAACAATATGCTTACGATGATAATGACAGAAACACTTTTGCTTTCCACTCGCTCGCCACACTTGCCACACTCACTCTGAAGCCTCTTGTTAATGGCCAAGTTGCGAGCGTCGAGCTGAAATGTAGAAAGTTCGCAGCAACAATAGTTCCCCACTGACCGAGCGACCAATAGAAGTGCCGGCCAACGAAGCGTGAAATGCAGCGACCCGACTAAAAGTGTATCAAAGAAGCACCAGCAGCAACAACAACAACGCAGCAAGCGATAGCAAACAAATTTCCACACACAACAAAATGCATTTTTGTCAAAGTTGATAACGATTTCCGTTTCACTTTGACCCTGTTTCTGTTTTCTTTGTGTTTTTTCGAATTTTTTCTTGTTTTCTCGCTCCATTGTGCCCCAGCGTCGTGAGCTGTCTCTGCTGCGGGCGCATCTTTATCAACTTTTTCCTCAGCGCAACTGCATTTGAGCTGCAAGTGAAGCGCTTTCAGGCACTGCAAGTGTTTTTTGTTCTTGTTGTTTTTTTATATTTATATTTATGGCTTAATTTTTAACGAAATATTTTAATTTCCCTTCATCTGTTTTTGCTGCACTCACACACGCATATATGTGTGTCTGTCTGTTAGTCGTAAATTACATGCGAGCTAAATGTCTCTTTGTTGTTGTGTTTGCGAGAAGTGTTGACATCGTTAAATTTACACTCTTTCATATTTATATTCAAATATAATTTTTAAATGCCCATAAATATTTGTACCATTCATGCGCCCATTTATGCGGGCTTCATTCGGGGGGAAACAACAAATTTTTATTGTCTTATCAGCGCTTAATTACGGTATTTTTTAAAGCATAAAAGAGGCTAATGAAGGAATGAAAATTGTATGTATTGAAAAATAACGGTTTTTTCGAAACTTTCTTCTTCTGTGCTGTGGTTTGACATTGTGGGCCACCGCTAAGAATGTAATTATGGAATGATTTTTCCTCTGCCGATCGATTTCCTGTTGACCTCAATGTCCACAGAAGTCATTAAACTCAAGAAAACGGCGAAAATTTTGGAAACAGATCGGTGAACTTCTAGGCATTGTTTGTATCAAAGTCTAGATAAGAAAACTTCTTTAAGATCTTACTCTTATTTAAAAATGGTTTTCTATAGATAAGAGGTCTAAGGGTATTTTTCCCAATGTCTGTTTAGCAGCCCTCTGTCAGTTAAGTTTTGGTTAAAAATCATGGTTCTTTACCGAAAGAAGGAGTCTTGGTTACATTAACCAGAACTTAACTGACAGATGGCTGCAGACAAGATATTGAGAAAATGGCCTTTACTTGTATATCTCTTGTATGAAGAGATGGATAAACGTTATATCATAAATTAAGATAGTTTGGAATAAAGATGGATGTTCTACGAGAATCATTTTAAGAAAAGCATGAAGTAAAATCAACAATGAGAATAGACTAGCAAGAGTTCTCAATAAATTATATTTTGATTGTATAACCTCTGGTTAGTAAGCTTTCATAGACAACTCAAGAAAACTGAATTGCCAATCTTCTGGTAGATAATAACAATGGAATATTAATTTCTCGAACCTTATCTGACTTTAACGCTACTTGAACCGGGTTTTGTGGGTAGCCTAACTAATGAAGATAAAGGAACAGTTTAGTCTCTTATGATCACTGGATCCATTATAGATTTTCAATCGAAATCTGATGGTTATTATTCGGTGAAATGAGTTTATTAAGTTTGCCAAGAAGTTTGTAATACCCACACTCAGGAAACGTCGGAGGCCTTATAAAGTATACTTTTATATATATGTATAGTACATATGATCAAGATAGCGAGCTATTGAGATTGAGATTGATTATCCATGTTCATCCGTCTGTTTATATGCAAAATACTCCCCCAGTTTTTGAGATATCGATTTGAAGTTGCTGTTGATCGGAACCGCCGATATCAGATAATGGAAGTCCTTGTATAGAAAACTTTTTTATTTGACACAGAATATTATCCAAGCCAGAACTACAATCTTCGAAAATATTGTTTAGAGCGGACAACTATAATATACAGCTGCCATACAACTGACCGATAAAATTTAAGTGCTGATAGTGAAAACTTTTTATTTTTTACAAATGTTATACAGATTATTATAAGCCAGTGCCACAATCTCCCAAAATAATGCTGTCATTCCTCTTTTTGGGCTCCACAGTCGTGGGTCGGTCTTCGTTAAGGACATAAAACTTCGTCAATTGCCTAAAACCTTTGCGAGGTCATCCCGAATCCATACAGGTCACTATTCACTTGGTCCTTCCATTGGATGCGTGTATACTCAAGCTTTCATTGTCCACCAATGCGTCTCAAGCCGAAGGAGCTTTTTGCTGAAGCGTCATCTTTCATGCAAACGATATGGCCTAACTAGAGCATTCGTTGGATTTTTGTGCGCTTCAGTACTTTATTCACGTTTCCGCAGAGCTCAAACAGTTCATGATTTCATCTTTTTCGTTACTCAACACTCACACCGATGACTCCAAAGGTCTTACGAAAAACAATTCTGTCGAATGCTATAGTTGCTTTCTCAACTCGGACAGTCATTTTTCATGTTTCTGCACCTCACAATAGAACGGGAATAATGAGAGATTTATAGAGCGTAATACAATATTTGTTCGTTGAGAGAGGGATCTTCTTCTCAGTTACCTACCGGTCACAAAGTAGCAACTATACCATATAGTCAAAGTTATTCTTCGATTGATCTTCCGAATTAGATTATTGGTGTAATTTATGTTGTTTTTGAAATATACAAAGTTCCTAACTTTTTCAAATTTATAGCTGTCAACAGTGACGTAGTTCCCAAGACGCGAGCAATGTTTTTATTTGGCCTAAAGGTACTTTGTCTTGCCCTCGTTCACCACAAGACTGTGGTGCCTTTTCTAGAAAAAAATGCTCAGCTCGAATAACTAAAGCATATAATTTGCTGCCATATGTCATCCAAAGCATATTATACTTTCGGCGCATCCGAAGTTGACGGTTTTTCATGGTTTTCCCCTCAACCATTTCGCGCATTTATTGTAACTTACAGCCAAGTTCCTCATCAAACCAAATATCAGTAAATAAAATATTCGAAGCCAAGTCAACTCTTGGTTGAACGCCACGACTTTAGGGATCTAAGCCAAATAAAGCATTGCAATCCTCCTCAGCGTACAAACAAAAAGAAATAAATTTTTTCTTTCAAATGTTAATACATTTGTTGCACTGATATTTAGAGACCAGGTGCCACAAAATTTTCGTTTAATTTTCAGGTGTTCCTCGAACCATTACACAATCAAAGAAGGCATACATTTCACCTACAAACATAAGACAGCAAATTTCGTAAGATGTCGAGTGGAAAAGTACAAACCAGCACAGCAAAAGTCAATTTGTGGCAAGCCACCGGAGATAGAACACACAGCCGCGCTTGGAAAAGGTGCAACGAACAAGAAAATGAGGCGGCTGCTGCTAGGCAACAAGTGGCAGTTAGAGCTACAAAATGAGGCAAGTAGTTAAGTTGTTGCAACAAGTAGCTGGTGATTTTTGTTGTTATTGCTGTTGTTGGTAGTTAATGTGCCGCGGAGCAATTTCTGTTTTCGCAAATGTGTAATTGCCGGCATAATGGTTGAGAAGTGGTTGTTGCTGTTGTTATTGTTGCAACTAACATTGTATGTACGTGTTGCACACATGTTCGGCAAACAACTCAAGCACACAGTGAGTTGTTGTTGTTGACGTTGACAACTGCTTAAAACGTTTGATGGCTTAATCTGCGTCGCGCCGCACAAAACAAATGTTGCAACAACAATATTTAATTGCAATAGTTGCTGTCGCAGCGTGGAGAATGTTAGTTGGCTGCGGCACGTTTTCACATTAATGCGTGTATGTATGAGTGTGTGTGTGTGCAACAGGTTCACGCAGCGACAACGCATTCAACGCTTCATTACCGATGCCGTCACTAACAACGGCGGCTGTGGCAAAAGCAAAGAACAGCAGCAACAATCACAACCACAACAACAAGAGTAACAACACAACAACAACAATAATGACGAAGGTATGCTACCTAACAATCAACAGCTTAAACGATGCGTCATCGTTATCGCACGCCTTGCTAAGTAGCAACTGCAACTGCCACCACAACAACAGCAACAACACGTTGCCGCAACCGCATGCAGCAAATGCAGCGCACAGCTGTTTGTCGGCCGGCAGTTAAGCGAGGCCTTTAGTCAGAGACCGTGCACCGCACGGTAGTGTGGCGAATGGGATTAAACCGCCAGCTGACGTCCACGACGCGCCAATCGAAGTAAGTGCACAACAATAATAGCAACAGCAACAATAGTGCGGCAATGCGCAGCACAATTCTTAGCCTCCAATCAACCGCGAGCCACATAGCGTTGCCAACATACCTTCACACAATCGCGTCTTCATTTGTGCATTCCCGAGCCTTGCTGAGCCGCACAGCACTCGGTCCGCGTGGCGGCGCGCACGCTCATTCAGCCTTAACGAGTGCGCCGACAGTTAATCTGCAATTTTATTATAATTTGATTTTTAATGCAACTTCAACAACTCAACAAACTATCGGCTTAACAATGTTGCTCGTTATTGTTGTTGTTGTTGCTTCATATGCAATCCCAACCGGCAGCGTTATATTCTGCGCTCTTGCGCTTTGGCCTCCTGGCTAGTTTCCTTAACGCTTGTTGGCGTTCAATATTCGAAATTCTATTTTATTGCTGGCGAAACAAGTTTGTTGCCATTTGTGGCTGCACTTTCATTGTTGCTGCCGCTGCTCTCTTTGCTATTGTTTTTGTTGTTGGTTCAGTGTTGTTTCCGCTGTTTGTTACCCGGCTGGCTGTTGCGGCGGCTTGCGGCCCAAACATTTGTCAGCTCATAAAATTGACAATAAAAATAATTAGTTGCCATCGGGTGGCGTTCTGGTGGCATCATTCTTAGCGGCAACGGATGCAGAGCGCATAAAATTAAGGAACGGCGTTCGAATGCGGCGAAAGCACGGAACGGAAGCCAAATCTGTCGTGTGGTTCAGATTTGCAAGGAGCTAAATATTTTGCTTGAAAAAAAATAAAGTTTTGCGCAGAACAAAGTGGTTGGGCTAAGTCTGCCTCTGAGCGAGCTCTTTGGGTCTTATGAGTCATGTGCTTTAATCCTAACACTTGACATGCTCGAATGCCTGAGCTGAAGCCAAGAACTGTGTTTACTAATTAAAAAAAAATTAGTTCCTGGCAGGCATGCTTCTAACCAATACCGCAAGATTATAGGGTATGTCTCTATAGGATATTTCAGTACTCTAAATTACTTGGGTCTCTGACTTTAGTCTTTTCCCCTGACTTCGCCGTTAGGGAGCCTTAGCGAATTTACCTAAAACATTTCAACTTATGAAGACTTCACACTTTAAGATTTTCTAAGGCAGAATCGATGACACTTCTATTGATACCTTTAGCACCGTGCTATAAGGACTGGAATAGTGATATTATCTCATCACTTCTCTGATAGTTTTTTCTGACAATCCGCCTGAAACTCTCCACCTACTAAAATTTCCCCTTTGAAGATCTCTGACCGAAGAAGCCACAACCTTTTCAATGACACCCTTTCTGCCGTGCAATAAGGGATTCAGTTAGGTCATAGGGTTGAACCGCAAAAGATAGATCCCACTTGAAAATATATTCGTTTTTGTGTTATCGGTAAGCTTCTAAAAATTGAGTACCAGATCCTCAAAAGTCGATGAAGCGTTTTGAGCTTACCGCAAAACTTATTAAAGCGGTTAATATCAACTCCAGCCACATCGCTAGACTCGCAAAAGTCTGTAAGCCGAGGTATATCAATATCAGGCTGGCAAAAGTTGGCCAGTAGTCGAGTAAGGAATGAAATGATTTTCCCTCGCGTCCCTCCATAGAGCTTTGGCAAAAGGGCGTCCGACAGAATATTTAGTCGCACCACGTGTAAACCTATTGGACAGTGTCTAGTCAGAACACCTACAATTGCGGCGAGTTTGGCTTCGCTCAGAGTCAGTATTTCGGAGGGTCTCTTACCGTTTTCTTAGCGCCATAAGGATCTCGCAGATGCAGAAGTTCTGGTTGTTGACCAGCGCTTGCTGAGCTCACTGGAGGTTCAAAGGTACAGTGCCAGAACGAAAGAAGGTATCGGACAACCGACTCCAAGAAGATGGAATTGGAAAAAGTGGGCGCTCCCTAGCAAGCTCATCGCCTTTGCAGTTCCCGATATTCCACTGTGGCCGGGCACCCTATCAAGTCTAATATGAAAGAATCTTGTACTATTGCAATTGACATGTTTTGATCGCACAGTCAGCCAGCTCCAAGCCAATGCGGCCGTACTTCGGAGCTGTACACTTACCAATACCTTGATGGCAGTCACCTCTACTTGACAAGCCTAAGGAATAGATTATAGATAAATTATCTGAATTCTAAGACCAGCAGATCGATCTTTATTTTACCGAAATAAAGCTTCGTTCACCAACCACTACCTGAGCTAAGCAACTATCTAAGGCGATGTCAACTCTAAATGGGCCTACCGCATAGATAGTAAATAAACGGACTTACATTGGTCATTTAAAACTTGGTTTATTTTCTTCAAAATAAATTTTTAGTCTCTCTCTCAACAAACGAACGTGGAACTACCACAGTCTCCAGTCTCTCTTTCTCTATCTACGAGCAAACTTCGAATGATAAAAGTCCGCTAGTCGCTCTACCTCTCTCTCAGCAAGTAGATGGCGAACGACCAAGGATCCGTCAGCATTGAACTGACTTACATTCGTCCATTTAACTTGATTTCTCGTCTTCAAGGACAATTTTGAATCATGATGAGAATTAAAGTAGTTCATATCTCTCTCTTTAGAAGCAAAAGCTGAACGATCAAGGTACTCAGCTCTCTCTTTCTACGACAAAACGTCGAACGATCAAGATCCGCCCTTCAACGTACTGGTTATTATTACACCGAATATGCATCCAAAAAGTTTATAAAAGTTGTTAAATAAAGGGTTCAACTTGACGGAAATATTCGAAGAACGGATATATAGTATATCAATCAAATATCAATCCACACACAATTTCTCAGGGTTCGGCCGTATTTTTTTAAATTATATATGTATTTACCTTTCAAATTTGTAACGATCTATTGGATTATGGGTTGTTGACCGATCGCCAATACAAACAACATTGCTTGCTTGTTGTGGACAACATTTTGTTATCCTTACGGAGCTTTTGTTTGGGCATCAGGGCTTTGTTTGGCTTGCAATATGAATGGATGAATGCAGTTTGCGATGTGAGTCAGTCCACAAAGTAAACAGACAGTTAGATAAACGGCTACGGGCCACTACCTACAATCAATCACCGTTGGCTATTGTTGCAGGCCAACATTTACATGCATACATGCACACAAACACACACACATTTGCGCATATAAATATGCAAGCGCTTGCGATGATACGGTTAGCACAATTGTTTGGTTTGTAGCAAAATAGCAATGATATTTGTTATTGCCACACAATGCTGCAAGCGGGCGCATGTAAATTTCGCTTTCTCTGCAACGACGAAACGGCGCACTCAAGCCGCACAGCCGGGCAGTTTGTCAATGCGGCCGTTCGCGGCTGAGTGAATATTTTGAATTGAAACATTTTATGTGTAAAACAAACAGTCGGCGAAAAACAAGCTTGAAAAGAGAAATGCTAAAAAGCGAGTGAATGATTTGCAAGACAACGTCAAGTACAGTTTTTGTCATTTCTGCCACTTATTGTTGCAACGCTAAGGCAGCAGCATAACTTTATTGATGTCCGGCAGCGGCAGTTGCCGGTGACTAACCGCCACCAGTAGCAATGGGAGCGGCACCAACAGTGCTGTGTAGCGCGCCTCAACCGTGAAGTGCAACAACAGCAGCAGCGGTGGCAGCTTTGGCAGTGGCAGCAACATTTGCAGGCCCACCGCTTGCAACAATCATTGCTCGACTGTAGGGTCATTGCATTGGCAGCGCGCCATAAATCAACAACAAATCTTCAAGCTCGGTTGCAAGCAGAGCAGCACTTGGCCAACAGCTGTTGCATAATGCACTGGAATTTCGCAAGCAAAAATTGTGTGTGTGTGTGTGTGTGTTTTCGTTTGCCTTTTGTGTTTATGCATCACTGTCGTCGAGCGTGCATTTGTTGTTTGTTTATGCTTTTCTTGCATAAATTACTCATTTAATATGCATAAAGGAAGCGAGCGAGCGAGTGCTGCCTCTTCACTATCCTTGCGGCTGCATTGTTCGTGCATATGTATGTATGTTAATTTGGTTTGTTGCCACTGCCGGCAAGGAAGTGCGCATATTGATGTTGCATGTTGTTCGTTGGTGCAGCAACTCATCTGCCTGATTATTTTTTTTTTCGAACATTTTTTCATTGATTGATTGGCATTCACTGTGGCGCAGAATGTCAAATGAAGCGGGAAAATTTGTATATAAGTACATATGTATGTATGTGTAATGCATTTTGTATGTTCTTCTACAAAATTTCTATTAATTTTTTTTTTTTA